>PVJS01020211.1:5959-32959 GCA_004027185.1 Glis glis
GAGAGAGAGAGAGAGAGAGAGAGAGGGAGAGCGCTGAGGCTGGCCGCGAACCCGGATCCTCCGGTCTCCGCCTCCCAAAGTACTGGGATTACAAGCGTGCGCCACCATGCCTGGCTAAGAAATTCTTATTGTTTGATGGTATAGTGCCTTTTTCCAAGAAGAACCAGAAATTAAAATAATAATAAAATAATAATAATAATAATAATAATAATAATAATAAACCAAGCTGAGATAGGAGGACTGCAGGTTTGAGGCCAGCCTCAGCAGCTTAGCAAGACCCTGTTTCAAAAATAAAAAATAAAAAGTGCTGGGGGTGTAGCTCGGAGGTAAAATGCCCCTGGGTTCAATCCTCAGTACCAAAAGATAAAAATAAAGAAATAAACCTAGCTCATCCTTTTACTAGCCTGGTAAAGAACCGTGCCTTACACAAAGTGGTCACAAGGGCTTTGGGGGATAGATGGTTTTATTTCCTTTATTCCACAAACATTTATGGGAACTTACTGTGTGCCCTGCACAGTGCTTGTTATAGACGAAGCAGCAAAAAGGACATATGGTCCCTGCCTTGCCAGAAGCTAGGAGAAGGGAAACAAAAGCCCAGAGAAGTAATAAATAGTCTAAAGTTGGCACAGTACACAGCAGAGATTCAACCACAGGTCTGTTTGATGCCAGAGTCCACTCTACCCTTGCACTGCTTGTTGGGGGATGAGAGGAAAGCGATGTGTTGACTAGGAATGAAAGTCTCGGCTACGCTTCATTTCCTGTTGAGAAGGGCTCCGCTGGGAGAGGATCTTCCAATATTAAGGGAACTTTTTCCCTGTGGGAGAAGAGGGGAGGGAGGGCAAGATGAAAGCAGCTGTTAAAGAGGCAGAAGGGACCAGCAGACGTGGAACTACCCTGGAAGTGAGCACTGGGCCTTGATTCCTTCCCATCTCCTCCCTCTTCTTAGCCGTGTGGCCAGGAGTCAAAGCTGGGGAATTCTGAGGCGCACGCACACACACACACACACGATTTTGCAACCTAGGCCAATTGACCACCCAATAAAATGTGTTTTTTAACATGTCAGAGGAGTACAATGCTTCGATTTGGGCTGAGTAGATGCATTAATGTATAATGGAAGAAGCAGTCAGTCTGTGCCCTCTCCAGGGTTCCCCCTGCCTTCTCTTTAAATATAAAAAAGGTTAACAGCCTAAGAATCTTCCAGTGGCATCTGTTCTTTCTATTCTCTGTCCCCCACACCCTGGACCTCTCACTGTGTCCACCCTCCCTCAGCACCCCGTGCCCAGCCCTGGGCCTCTCCTGCATGGCTGTTGGTTTTTTCCACTGCTGCTCTGCAGGACAAAGTCAAAACAATGGCCTGAGCCACACACACACACACACACACACACACACACACACACACACTCAGGCTTCCTCACCTCGCGGCCCTCCCCGTTGCTCAGACAACTGTTTATTCAGATGTGTGTTCAACTCTCACATCCCCACAGCACTGACCTCACCCCGAATGCCCCTGCCCACCCCAGGCTGTCAACAGAGTGCCTCTCCACTGCTTTATGACACAGCCCTCCCTCCCAGGCCACCTCATCTCTTCAGTCTCTTCAGTCTCTCCTCCATTGTCTCCCTGCCTTCCGCAGGGAAGAGTCCTCTGTCCTTTCAAGTCTCATCTCTCAGCTGTCCTCGTCAGCCTCTCTCGGTGCACTCTCTGTTGCGTCTTCTGCAGCCATGGGAAAAGAGGTGCTCTCCATCTACCTCCACCCACGCGTTTGCTCGTTCTGGCTCCTCTCGGGCAGCGTTAAGGTGCACACGGGGACTGTGTTAAAATGGAGATTGGGGTTCGGCAGGTGTGAGGCAAGACCTGAGAAGCAGCACTAAGCTTCCAGGTGAGGCGGAGGCTGCTGGTCCACAGACCACACTTGCGAGTGGGAAGCTCCGAGGACAGTGGTTCTCACAGTGTGCTCCAGATCTGCAGCATCAGCATCATCCGGGCCTTGTTAGAAAGGCAATGCCTGGGCCCCATCTCAGACCTACAAGATCAGTCCTTCTGCAAGTTGTTTCAACAAGTTCTCCAGGCTTAGGTTTGACAGCAACATGTTGGCGAAAGCTTTGCGCCTGCAGTGTCAAGCAAGGCAGCACAAGCAGTCTCTGTTTCTCAAAGTGTGCTTTGTAGATCCTTCGCTTTAGAATAGCCCCGGAAGAGGTATCTTATTTATTTATTTATTTATTTATTTATTTATTTATTTTGTTGTACTGGGGATTGAACCCAGGGACATTCTACCTCTGTACCCCAGCCCTATTTTTATGTTGTTTTTTTTTTTTTTAATTTTGAAACAGGGTCTCACTAAGTTGCAGAAGGCCTCACTAAGTAGCTGAGGCTGGCCATGAACCTGCGATCCTCCTGTCTCAGTCTCCCAAGTCCTAGGATTACAGGCCTGTGCCACCACACCTGGCAAGAGGTATTTTTTAAATGCAGCTATCTTGATTTGCTTATACCTACTGAATCATAATTTGAGTGAGTTCCTGTATTTTTAACAGCACTGTGTATGAGTGGGAGAGGGGGTAGATAGAGGAAAGTCTGAGAGCCATAATGTAGTAGAAGAGACATCGGTTGGCACTAAAGCCAAAAAGTGTGGGGTCTGAATCCTGGTTAGGACCCTTGCTCTGTGACAGAAGGCTGTGGGCAAGTCTCCTCCCAGCTTCAGTATTCTTATCTGTAGAATGAGAATACCCAAGGGGTGCTGTGGGATATAATTAAACAATGTAAAGCACCTGACTCGCGTGGTTCTCATTTCTATCTTCCCCTGCTGAATAAAAGCTCCCTGGGGAGCGGTGAGGAAAGCAAACCCAGAAAATGCTGACAGAAGGGATTGCATGGTCTCATCCCCCTTGAGTACCTCGCTACCCTGCTACCCTTGCTAAGCTAGGGAGGGACTCACATCTCATGGATAGAGAGCATCCATCTCATCAGGGAGCTTCTCAGAGATGCAGATTCTCAAGGCTTCTGGAGACCTGCCAAATCTCACACACACTGAACCTCTATCGAGCCATCTCTAGGCAGAACCACACCCGAGGCTCCTAATACTATTTGACTTTTTTTTTTTTTTTGGTACTGGAGATTGAACCCAGGGGCATTGTACCTCTGAGTTACACCCCTAGCCCTTTTTATTTAACTTTTTGTTTGGAAACATGGTCTCACTAAGTTGCTGAGAGACTCCCTATGTTGCTGAGGCTGTCCTCAAACCTGTAATCCTCCTGTCTCGGTCTGCCAAGTACTGGGATTACAGGCATGCACCACCATGCCCAGCTACTATTTGTATGTATGTATGTATGTATATATGTATGTATGTATGTATGTATGTGTTTTGTGGTACTGGGAATTGAACCCAGAGGCATTCTACCTCCAAGTTATACCCCCAGCCCAATTTTATTTCTTATTTGGAAACAGGGTCTTGCTAAGTTACTGAGGCTGGCTTCGAACCTGCAATCCTTTTGTCTCAACCTCCCAAGTACTGGGATTACAAGCGTTCGCCACCACACCTGGCTACTATTTGTATTCATATGTACACCTTTAGCCGCAGAATTTCTATGAAATAGGTAGGAGTGGGGACTGTTAACACGAGGCACAGAAAGGCCAACTTGCTCACATCCTCACATCCTATACCTGAGCCAAAACTGGAAAACTGGTCTCTTTTTTTTTTTTTTGCGGTACTGGGGATTGAACTTAGGGGCATTCTACCTCTGAGCTACACCCCCAGTCCTATTTTTTTATTCTTTATTTTGAGGGTCTCACTAAGTTGTGGAGGGCCTCTTCACTAAGTAGCTGAGGCTGGCCGCGAACCCAGATCCTCTGGTCTCAGCCTCCCAAGTACTGGGATTACAAGCGTGTGCCACCATGCCCGGCTTGAAAACTGGTCTCTTAAGAAAACCTACCCAGGGTGCTCTTCATTCAACCAGTGGTTTCCAACCTGTTGAGGCTGAGGAATCTTCCTGCATTTTCACTCACACCTGCCACACCCCACACCTATTCTAGTATTTTGAGGCATCTAGAAGTGAGGAGGTGGGCTCACATGGAGCAAGTCCACTGATATGGTCTGAATGTTTGTGTACCCCAAATATCATATGTTGGAACAATCCCCAGGCTAGTGATGTTGGGAGGCAGGTCTGCTGGGAGGCTATTAGCTCGTGATGGCAGAGTCCTCAGGCCTGGCATTAGAGGCCTTATAAAAGAGGCCTGAGGGGGCTTGTTATCCCTTTTTGCCTTCTTCCATGAGAGGACACAGCTAGACGGTGCCATCTTTGTAGCAGAGAGCAAGCCCTCACCAGACACTGAATCTGCTAATGCCTTGATTTCAGACTTTCCAGCCTCCTGAACAGTGGGTAATACATTTCTGTTGTTTAAAAATGATCTGTCTAGAGCACTTTATTATAGCAGCCCTAACTAAGACACCCCCCCATCACCTGTTTTCAGGAACTCTTTGTTCCTTGAGATCATTCATGACTCCGGTAAGCACAGATTCATCACCCTGACAGCACTACCTGTGTCCCTACAAGAGCGAGTACAGACGTGTGAAGAGACAAGCAAACCACCTCTCTCCAGCTCCAGCAGAGGTTCTGAGAGCTGGGAGGAGAAAGTCAGGAAGATGGGCCCTCTCCCTATCGAGGGCCCAAAGCCCAGTGAGCAGCTCGTCATTCTGCCCTGGCACACCTGCATGTCCATTATGGTGGAAGCAGCTCCTGACTGGACCATCACCACAAGGTGACCTGGCCAACAAGGGCGAGGAAGTGCAGCTAAGCCTGTCAACCAGCTCCCTCCAAGCCAGGAGCAGTAGTGTGAGCCTGTGGTCCCAGCTACTCGGGAGGCTGGGGCAGGAGGAGCACTTGAGGACAGGGGTCTGAAGCCAGCCTGGGCCACAGAGTGAGACCCCATCTAAGAAAAAAAAGCCGATTCCCTCCCCTCCAGATGGGGCTGGATGGGTCATAACAAAGGGAGCATGAGGCAAACAGATGTGCAGAGAAAAGCAGAGATTCTCAGAGATGACAAACACGCTGGCCAGGGTTGGGGCTGGGGTGCTGGATTCTAGCACTGCAGTCAGTCCAGCCTGGACCCCAAGTTCAACCCCTGGGTATCCTCACAGCACACGCCCTTTTCTTAATGACACCTGAGAGCACTTCAGAACTGCCTAAAGGTTCATCGCTGTGACCATGCCCTGCTGCCCAGTGGCTCCCCAGGCTGGTGCCCCAGCAGTTCAACTATGGGGCTGTGGGGAAGACCTCTAAAACAGCATTCCCTGCTCTTTACTGCTTCCTAGTCCCAATGAGACAGAAAGTCCTAAGGATCAGAGAATATATTTTGTGTTTGACCAAGTTTTGTTTGCTTTATTTTCTAAATCTGTTTCTGAGCTGAGTACAGTTAGGCATGCCTGTAATCCCAGTACTTGGGAGGCTGAGACAGGAGGATTGCAGGTTCGAGACCAGCCTCAGCAACTTAGCAAGACCCGCAGTAACTTAGTGAGAAGCTGTTTCAAAATAAAAATAAAGCCGGGCGTGGTGGCGCACGCTTGTAATCCCAGTACTTTGGGAGGTGGAGACCAGAGGATCAGGGTTTGTGGCCAGCCTCAGCGTGCATGCTCTCTCTCTCTCTCTTTCTCTTTCCCTCTCTCTCTACCTAGTGAGGCCCTCTGCAACTTCGTGAGACCCGGTTTCAAAATAAAGTATAAAAAAATAGGGCCGGGGGTGTAGCGCGGAGGTAGAATGCCCCTGGGTTCAATCTCTGGTACCGCAAAAATAAATAAATAAATAAATAAAAATAAAAAGGGATAGAGGTGTAGCCTGGAGGTAAATGCCCAGGGTTTGATCCCCAGTACTCCTCCCACTACCCACACACACACAAAATCTCTGCCTCTGTACAGCATAGCTCCAGGCATAAGGTAGAGATTCCATGAGTAGAATTCTCCTGTCCCAAAGAGCATAAGAGATGGGTGCCTCAGCTCATACACAGAAATACATTGCCTGCCATCTGAATACCTCATAGACACTGGCAGGAAAAAGCCCTCAGTTGAGAGACAGCGCCAGGTCCTGACACCTCCTGTGGACTGTGGCCTGAAGGAGCCATGCCTCTTGCTCTTCCCACTGTGTCTGGGATACATGGCCTCCACCCCTCCAGCAACAACTCCTAGTGACTGCCAGGCCACAACTGGAGTGTTGGAGCACAGTGACAGCTCTGCCATGGGAGAACCGGAAGGACAGGCAAGACCCTCCTCTGGGAACTGGGGCAGGACACAGGCTGGAGCAGGGCCCATGCATGGGATTAGAGGCCTTTTTATAAAAGAGGCCTGAGAACCGGGCGTGGTGGCTCATGCTTGTAATCCCAGTACTTGGGACTCTGAGACAGGAGGATCGCAGGTTCGCGGCCAGCCTCAGCTACTTAGTGACCGCAACTTAGTGAGACTCTGTTTCAAAATATAGAATAAAAATAGGGCTGGGGGTGTAGCTCAGAGGTAGAATGCCCCTGGGTTCAATCCCCAGTTCTGCAAAACAAAAAAAAAAAGATACCTGAGGGGGCTCTTGTTATCCCCTTTTGCCCTCTGCCATGGGAGAACACAGCTAGAAGGTGCCATCTTTGTAGCAGAAAGTACGCCTTCACCAGACACCAACTCTGCTAACACCTTGATCTGGGGCTTCCCAGCCTCCTGAACTGTGAGGGGAGACAGCCTGGCACTCCCTTGGCTCTCAAGATATCTTGCAGCTGGGTGTGGTGGCACAAGCCTGTAATCCCAGTACTTGGGAGGCTGAGACAGGAGGATCGCAGGTTCACAGGCAGCCTCAGCATATTAGTGAGGCCCTCTGCAAATTAGTGAGACCCTGTTTCAAAATAAAAGAACAAAATAGGGCTGGGGGTGTAGCTCAGAGGTAGAATGCCCCTGGGTTCAATCCCCAGCACCAAAAATAATAAAAATAAAAATAAGCTGTCTTACCCTGGGTGGGCAATCAGGGAAGAACCCGCTGACTCCCTAGTTAGCAGTGGAGGTGCTGGGAAGACTGTGAGAAGAAGACAACAGGGCTCCTCAAGCGAAAGAACACCCCTTCCCACTGTCTGCCTCCACAGGAAGCCCAGGAAAGCACGCAGGAAGTGTGGCTGGACACACAGCAGCATGGCCAGTAAGAACACACAGGCGGTCAGAGTTCCAACCCTGCCTTTCCCTCTACCTGTGTTGTCTAGGGAGTGCCAGGTAACCTCTATTGTCCTCAGCTCCTCACCTGCTAAATACAGGTGACAATCCTGATGTCAGAGAGTTTTTGTGAGGGTTATGAGATAAGATACAAAACCCGTAACAGGATCTGGCACACAGAGCTTTATGAAATGTTAGCTGAAGACCCTGCCAGTCTCTCCCCTCTGGAGGATTGGGAGTCACAGCTGGGGTGGGAGGAGCTCTAGGAGGTACAAGGCGCTCCTGCACGGAGAGGAAGAGGACCCCAGCAGAGAAGAGAGGCAAAGAGCCAGCACTAAGGGGAATAGTTCAACAAAAAGACAAAATGCCACCACTGGGGACCCCAGACAGCCTCAGAGTCTGGCTACAGCCTAAATCCTGGCAAAGCTAGGTGTGCCTGTTGGCAAGTGAGCACCTATCTCCTCCAGCCGGCACCACATGGGTTAATGTCAGGTGCCCGCTTTCCTGCCCGCCAAGTGCCACATGCTTCAGTGGAAATGGGGCCGCCTATGGGTGCCAAGTGTTATCACTGTGATCAACCACAGCCCAAAGGACCGGCAGTGTGACCTGAGCCTTTCATTAGCAATGAGACTCCACAACAAGGAACAATTTAATACACCTGAAACCCAAGGCAGACACCCGATCTTCAGGGCCATGCTGGCTCCAGTTACCAGGGGCCAGTCCCAGGAATGTCCCTCCCTCCCCCTGCAAGAAACCAGCATGTGCTGGACATGTGGAGTTGCCGTGGGGTTGTGGCAGGAGGTCACCCCCAAAGAGGTCACCCCTGAGCAACTCCAAAGCAAGCTTTAGGCAAAGGCAGACCTGTAGGGAGGTGGCTGACTGACTTTGCCATCCCAAACAAAACATCACAGTGACCCTCATTTCAAATCCCCCGCTCTTACCAATAATGCCATTTTCACCCCTAACTGGGGGGCAGGGGAAGAGTACAGAGGGAGGGCTCAGAGACAAAGCACAAGAGAGGATTCAGGACAAAGGATCCTGGCACACAACTGTCTCTCATGGCAGTTGGGTAAGGGGAGAGGATGGGAACGTTTTGTCCCAAACCTGCCACTTGCTGCATCCTCTGCCTTCTGCCTGGGGACTCTCAGCCTCACTGTTAGCCAGGCCACATGCTGCCTGACTTTCTCCTCTGCAGAACTGCACACTGTCCCTCGTGCTGCTTCATTCTGGGAAAAAAGGTATACCCAGGCTCTCAGAACAAAGGCATTAGTCAGTGTCACACCATCTTGTTCTGGGAGTGCCAGGAAGCGGAAATGTGAGGGGCCCTGGTCTTGACAGGCAGAATCCTGGCCCTCTAACTCACTCCTGGGCTGTGTTTTAACCTCAAGAGTACTTGGATCAAAGGCTCTGATTCAGATGGTCACCCAGAAGAAATTCGAGAGCTTTTGGAATGATAATCTGTCCCGGCTTACTTTTTCAATACTCAAACAGATGCACAAACCCTCCACACAGAAGGCAAACGGAACCAGGACCACTCTGGAGGCCACCACCTTCGCATAAAATCTTAAAGGGTCAGTCTGTTAAAACTCAGGACCTAGCACCCAGGGGCTATTACCATGCAGAGGGGTTTCCAGGTCAAATGCTGACCGGGATGAAGCTGGAAGGAATGTACCATCCCAGGGACGGAGCCCTAGAACTTCTTACTCCAAGAAGGCACAGTGGTGCACACCTGTAATCCCAGTACTTGGGAGACTGAAACAGGAGGATCATGGGTTCAAGGACAGCCTCAGCAACTTAGTGAGGCCCTCTGCAACTTAGTGAGACCATGTTTCAAAGTAAAAAAAAATAGGGCTGGGTATATAGCTCAGAGGTAGATCACCCCTGGGTTCAATCCCCAGTACCAAAACAAAACAAAACAAAATTCTTTACTCCAGCGTGCCCTGGCTCATCTGACACTAGTAGTGACAACCCTGATCAATGAGCCGCACTGATCTTAGTCTAAGACACCAACCCCTTGTCTATGCATGGAGAGAACCCCCTGACACAAGGATCATGGGAACCACATTCTCCCTCCCCGCTATGTGTGAGCTTCTCCTATGACATGTGTCTAAGCAGAAGAGCTAGAAGCTACTAGAAACAATTCACCCCTTGCAGAAGTCTCCCCCATCCTCTCATAGCCCCAAATACACCTCTGGCGCAGTGAACTTCTCATTGTCTTATGAGTCCCAAGAAACTAAAACTACCTGCGACTGTCCTCAAGGAAGAGCAAAAGTCCTCTAGGAAAATGCATTCATCCATCCATCCATCCATCTATCCATTCAAAGGAACAGTTACACTTATTTCTGTGAGGAACTAAGCTAGGTACTCCAAGACAAGCAGGAAACAATACAGCCTTGTTCTCAGAGAGCTTCCATTCTGATGGAGTAGACAGGTAAGTAAACTCACTTCAAAGAGTGATAGTGTTAAGAAGCAAAAGCAGGATAATGGCGTACACTCACAGAGGTTCCCAAACTTATTTGGCTTACCGACTCCTTTTTGAAAAAAAATTACTCAGTACCCCCCTGGAAATCTACCTTAAGCAAATAACCCAATCAAGAAATGGGCAACTGAACTAAATAGACACTTTACAAAAGAAGAAATACAAATGACCAATAAATACATGAAAAAATGTTCAACATTGTTAGCAATCAGGGAGATGCAAATCAAAACTACACTGAGATTCCATCTAACCCCACTCAGAATGGCAATCATCAAGAAGTCAAAAAACAATAAATGTTGGTGAGGATATGAGAAAATTGGAACTCTTCTATACTGTTGATGGGATTGCAAATTAGTTCAGCTGCTATGGAGATCAGTGTGGGGATTCCTCAGGAAATTGGGAATGGATCCACCATATGATCCAGCTATACCACTCCTGGGCATCTTTCCAAAGGGACTGAAATCAGAATATTATAGTAATGTATGCATATCCATGTTTATAGCAGCATAATTCACAATAGCCAAATTACGGAACCAACCTAGGTGCCCATCAACAGATGAATGGATTACAAAATTATGGGATATACACACACAATGGAACTCTACTCAGCAATAAAGAAGAACAAAATTATGTCATTTGCAGGAAAATGGCTGGACCTGGAGAACATTATCCTAAGTGAGATTAGCCAGTCACAGAAAGTGAAGGGTCATATGTTTTCTCTCATATGCAGAAGTTAGGGAGTAATCCAGATACCAAAGAACTTCAGATAATGGAGGGGAAACTTCAGTGGAGCCAGGAAGGTGGTCTAGGGGAAGGGGGAGGGGGAGAATCAATGAAGAAATCACTTCCATTGACATTATGTACATATGTGAAATTATCAAAGTCAATCTCAATATCCTGTAAGGGGAAGGGGAGAAGTAGGGAAGGAGCTGGGGAAAAGCCCACCAAGTGCTGTGTGCATGTATGTCACTATCACTATGATGTGAGATGATAATGCACCAATAAAAGTATTAAATCAAACAAACAATCAAAAAGATGCACTGACAATTTCGCATTCTCTTATGTATCTATATTTTGTTCCAGGACTCCCACGGGGCGGTATCACTCACTTTGGGAACCTGCGGTAGAGGGAGGAGTGTGTGCAAGCTACTTTAGGTAGAAAAGACCTTTTAAAGGAAGTGATATCTGAGCTGAGGCCGGGGTGACAAGGAAGTACCAGTAGTGAGAATAACTTGAAGGATCAGAGCCCCAGACAGAGGAAGCCCCAAGTATCCTCAGGCAGGGACACATTTTAGTCAAATGCGCAGATCTCAAGAGAGAAAAGGAAGAGGGACCAGCATATTCTTTCCTGTTACAAAGGGAGAAGCCATGGCAAGGTCCCTGCCTTCTCTCTGGTCTCAAGGGGACCCTCGCACATGCACGTGGTTGTATGTCCACACATATACATTTGTTCACGGACACTTGTGCGGAGGCTCTAACATGAAGAACACACCAAGAAACGTCTCCAACACCAGCAAGGCCAACTCTGGAACTCCTGGGCCCACATCCTGATGAGCTCTCTAATTGCAGAACGGAGCACGTGGGTAAAGCCTGTGGCTGTGCACAGTGGCCACACACAGCCACCGCTCAGGAAATGGTGCTTCTCTTCCCTCACTCTTCCCACTGCCTTGTGCAGACTTCTGTGGAGCCTCTGTGACACAGCAGTGTGCTCCCGTGACTCATGACCCTCTCCTGTTTGCCACACCCATGGACCTGGGCCTCCCCTCTCTGAGCCTGCTGCTGGGGGCTCAGTGGACACTCCTGAGGCAGCCAAGACCAGCCAGGCTACTGACCACTCACGCCTCCAGCCTCCTTCTCCTGGGCCTGCATCTCAGCCAAAGGTTCATGGAAGAAGAGACGGGCTTGGAGCCTCAGGAGCAAACACCTTGGAGGGGACAGGGCCTCCTGATGGATCTGCCTTCATACAGAGCCAGCAAAGCCAACTTCTAGCAGGGACCTACCTGAACCCAAGCTGGTGTGACCGTGGTGTGGCCACAATTAGCTGGCCCCAGCGAGGCTGAAGAGCAGCAGCACCAATCTGTAGGTGTTTCCCACAGTACGTTCTCCCAGGGAAAGGATGTGTGCCTCCCCTGACCCTTGTGCCCTAGGGAATCCTACTTAATCCTCAAGGCCTCCACTTCCTCTGTGAAGCTTAATCAGCCTCCCTAGGAGGGATTTCTCACTCCTCTGCTTCCAAAGCATTCTGATGTCCCTTCTGTAATATTCTGGTAGTTTGGAAGCCTGACTCCCCAGCTACACTGTGAGCTCCCGGGGGCAAAGTAGCATCTCATTCATTTCATATTCTCATTGCCTGGGAGAAGATAGATCATTAAATATTATCAAAAAAAGTTAAACACATGAAAGAAAAAAGTGAATGAATGTGTATATAAGTGAGCAAATGAATGAAATCAGTACATGTCAGGAGAAAAGAGCAAGGGGAAGAAATTTTAATCGGGGAAAAGTGATCAGGGAATGACCCACATTTCAAAGCCAACTGTTGGCCCTGGTCACACAGGCACCCTGGTCGCACAGTTCTCGGTAAATCTGTATCAAAATGGTAACCTGAGGGCAACACTCAGGTCCCATCCTTAGGACCCCCCGCCCCCACGAGGCTCCTCAATCACAGGTGCCTGACTCCCCCAGGAGAAAGGAAGAAGAGTTGTCACATGGGGTGGGGGAGGCACATATCCTGTCTCCTTTGGCAACCTGTGGAAGGGACTTCTGGGAAGAAGGGCGTGCCCAAAGCCAGACTGGAGAAACTGGAGGAGAGGAGCTGGTTCAAATTTGGGTCACCTCCATGCAAGATGGGAGTCACGAGTTCTCTGGGGGCCTCAGTTTTCCTAGTTATAAAACAGGGTGGATGATTAGCCCTTTCCTTCTCAGTGAGAGGAATTAAATGTCCAGGAAGCCCTGTGACCCCGGTGACAAAGCTCACTGACCAGGCAGAAGAGCCAAGGAGAGGTCAGAGGCCTATACAGAAAATTGGCAGTTTTACAGGGAAACAGGCGCAAATATTAGATTACAGAAGGAGGCACTCTGAGAAGAGCTGGCGGTCAGGGTAGAAGGGTAATGGCCAAATATCGACTTTCATGTTATAAAGCTCATCACCAACCTGTCTGGGGAAGGGGGAGGAAGAAGAAGGAACAGAAGCCAGGGAATGCAGGGAGGCAGGAGGGAAGAGGGCGCTCAAAGGCGTGGGTGAATCTGCAGATCTGTGGATGTGGCACAGATGCACAGATCAGCCGAAGCCTTCTGTAGGTTTCAGATATGTTGGTTCCCAGGGATCATGTCCTTGGGGAGGGGTGGGAGGCCTGGTCTGTGCCTGTGTCAGAAGGAGGGATCCGGATACAGTGTTCCGGATACAGAGGATACACTGTATACACTGTATACAGAGGTTCCGGATACAGTGATACCTAGCAGGGTCCAGCCTTGCAGCAGAGCCACCCCCATGCTCCTGGCCACCCCACTCCTCTCCCCCTCCTCACCAACTCACTCTTCCTTCTCAGACACCAGCAGGGCCAGGGCCAGGGGTGTTGGGGACAGAAGCTGAAATGAAGCACAGAGCCTGCTCACGTACTCCCCTAGAGTGTAGGACAGCCCCATGATTTCTGTGTTGTCCACCATTGTATTGCCAGCTCCTAGCATGTGCCTGGCACATAGTAGGCATCTAATAAGAAGAGCCTGAATAACTGAAGCCATGAGCGGTGGGTAGGATGACCTCACAGCACATGATTGACAGTGCATTCACCTCTACAACACTCTTATATGCTAATAATAATAATAATAATATAATGATGGCAGCTACCATTTTATAGAGTGCTTTGTATCCATTGGCATCTATAATCTTCCCAACAACCATTAAGAAAGATCCTATTACTATCTTCAATTTCGAGATGCAGAACTAAGCACAAAGAAGTTTAAAAAGTGTTTGAAGGTCACAGATCCAGCAGGGCCCTGGAGAATGTGCATGTCTGACTGGGCTCTTGCCATTCTACTCATCGATTCTTACCTTCTCTTTCTAGAGCCTGGGGGACAGGGCAGGAGGAGACAGGTCTCGGGCTGCCTGAGGGCGGCTAAGACCTGCCAATGTAGCAAGGCACACAGACTCAGCCCTGACCCTCCCATGCCACACTGCATTTGTACCCAGCTCCACCGTCTGGAAACCTGCAGACCCCAGGATGCAAGCATTTGCCCCAATGTCTGTTAGGCCACTCACTTCCAGGCTCAGATTCAGCCCCCCTGGTCCTTCCCCCATCCTCTACCTCCCCCTCAGTCACCACAAGCCCTTGTAGCCAGAGCCAGTTCCAACAGAACTTCCCGAGAAAGCTGAAACTGCAGCAGCAAACCCAGCCCAAGAAAGCAGCCTCAAGCCATGGTGGTCCAACCAGTCTAACCGGAAAATCACAGGCCACAGCCTCCTGCTTACCCAAGCCTGAGGGTGGCTTTTCAAAGGAAAGCTCCAGAGCCCAGATGACAGTTTACTCAGGGAAGATCAAGGATGGGAGGGAGAAAACCAACCCCTGGGCACTTTCACTGACATTAGTGGTTTACATCCACTCCTGGCCACCACGTAGAAGGGTCATCAAAGGTCTCATGAATGGAGATGTCCATGCAGGACAGCTTCTCCCTGCCTGGGCGAACAGCACAGGTCCCATGAGACCCTTTCACCAATGGCCAGGTTTATGGGTGTGAGCCACTTCCCACATCCAGACGGAAACCAGAGCAGGTGACTATGTGGAGGGTGGTGCTGGTGCCACCAGATGGAGTGGGAGGGGACGGGATGGAACCAGATGAGAGGTTCCTGCATGCCCTCATACCAGGACAGACCCTGACTGGTCCACTGCTTCAAGTCTTAGCCCCGTCTTCCAGTCGCAAGCACCCTGTTCAAAACCCTTTTCTACTACTGCTAGGCTCAAGTCCCACCTCCCCAGCCAGTCCCTTGCTGTTTTCTGCCAATTGGGCCTGATATTCACTCATTAATAACTGAACCTGTGTTAAATGTTGCCTGGCCCTGTACTCAAGCTTAGGAAAACCAAGAAGTAAAAGATTTGGTCTGACCCTCTAAGCACTTATAATTTGGGAAACGGAGAAATAAACATAGGAATATTCTCACTCCTAAAAATTCCCTTCTGCAGCAGCCAGACTGCCCAAGTCCCGTGGACACCCACTCACTTCACACCTCTGTTATCTCTGCTCACGGGGCTCCATCTGCTCCCTTCCCTGCAGGAACCCACTGCCAGGAGCCCACATTGCAAGGCCCAGCATCAGCCTTCCCTGACTCGGAATCCACAGGGTTTTGTGGTACTGGGGATTGAACCCAGGGTCATTCTAACTCCAAGCTATACCCCCAGCCCTATTTTATTCTTTATTTTGAAGCAGGGCCTCACTAAATTGCTGAGGCTGGCCACGAACCCACAATCCTCCTGTCTCAGCCTCCCAAGTACTGGGATTACAAGTGTGTGCCACCACGCTGGGATTGCTTCTGTAACTTCTTTTTTTTTTTTTTTTTTTTTGCGGTACTGGGGATTGAACACAAGGGCGTTCTACCTCCGCGCTACGCCCCCGGCCCTATTTTTTATACTTTATTTTGAAACTGGGTCTCACGAAGTTGCGGAGTGCCTCACTAAGGAGAGAGAGAGAGAGAGAGAGAGAGAGAGAGAGAGGGGCAGGGAGAGAGAGAGCGAGAGCTGAGGCTGGCCGCGAACCCGGATCCTCCGGTCTCCGCCTCCCAAAGTACTGGGATTACAAGCATGAGCTACCACGCCTGGCTCTTCTGTAACTTCTGATAGCCAAAGCACTCATTGGGCCCACTGCCATTCACTGGCTGCCTCGTGGCACATCTTACATGGATAACGGCTGTGAGATCTTCATTCAAAGTAGCAGTAATGATCATAATCGATCCCTTACATTTGAAGAGTACTTCACCAAGCACTTTCAGATATATAATTTTGGCAGTACTTCTTTGCCTGTCTTGCTTCCCCAACTAGATTATAGGCTTCTGTGGGCAGGGAAAGGTGGACTGTGATATGTCCCTAAAATGCCTGGCATGGTGCATTATAGGAATGCTCAATTACTTTGCCAAGTGAGATATCTTGTCAGGAAAAAACTGTAGGCAGAGAACATTAAGGCTCTGACTGTCCCTCTCTGTACCAACCCCCATCTAGGAGCACAGCTGCATGGGAAGGGAACACCCATGGCACAGATCCAACTGCGGGGCCACCTGTTTGCCTACTGGCCAGAAACGTGAAAGGATGGGAGGAGTGGCCATCAGTGCCTCAGTCTTCAAGGGAGGTCTCCTCACTGCTCCTGGGGGCCCTTCTGTGGAATGATACTGGCTCTTATAGTAAGTAGAGTACACAGTAAACCACAAGGAGCCAGCCTAGGTGATATGTACATGCGCCAAAATCTGAACTTGTCTTGGCAGTAATTGGCAAATTATCTTGTTTTCTCCATACACACACACACACACACACACACACACACACACACACACCAGGAAAGATGCCTAGGTCAGTGCCCAGCATGGTAAGAGATGCGTTTGGGCACAGCTTGAGAGCAATGGCCATGTGTAGTATTCATCTTGGAACCTCCCCAGCTCCCCAGACTGGCCTACAGGACACACACACACACTTTTAGGTGAACAGATAAATTAATGAATATGATCCAGTGGCCGCCATTTCCTTGGCTCCTGGATTTGACTCCTGGCTGCTCCTTCCTTCAGAAACTTTCTGAATCACCTAAAGAAAAAGCTTTTCTTGAGCATCCAACTTTTCCCCTTCAGTTTTAGTGCATGCTGAAAAACAGCCAAGATGAGGGAGAATGGCAAGCCCTTAGTAAGCTTTAAATAAGAGAGCACTTAAGAAACCCAGTGGGGCAGACTGTAAAAGGCCCGTGTGAAGAAAAGCACAGTTTCTTTCTCTTCCAGGGAATCCAAACTCCAAAGGAGTCCTCTGCATCCTGTGGAAAGGGGGACCCGGCCATGAGAAGCAGAGAAGGAACTTTGAGGATACATTTTAGGGCAATATACCAAGGGCCTTCTGGGGGGAGAGGGTGCAATGGAAGAAGCCCACCCATTTCACTTACACTTCTGCCCCAAAAGGGTTTCTGAGGAAGGCCCCACGGCCTATCTAGTATACACCTATTAGCAGAAAGAAGGCATCTAAGAAGGAGATTACCAGGTGAAGAAGCATTAGTGATTAGAGGTGCGGGGCAAAGGATGATTCCCTTTAAGTATAGCACAGCCTCAGAACGGCCATCCTGCTACTTTAGGAGTTCCCTCTTTATCTGCTAAGAGGGGGGACTGTGTCTCCTAGGGGTGGCTAACTCCTCACAACACTAAGCAGGAGACCCAGGAGCTTCTGAACTGAAGGGGATGAGTGAAGCCCTCCAAGGAAAAAGTCCAGGTCACTCCTAGGACCTGGAATGTGGCCAGGACTCCATGGTGCAAAAGACTGCCCTTGAGGCAAAATCCAGGGCCCCCAGGCAGACCTCAGCCCTGCAGATAGCTCCGCCATCCTGGCACCAGGCCCATGTCAAAAATAACCACTGCAAGTTTTTATAGGAGGTAGCCTGCTGCCCTTTGTCCCCAAGCCTGCATCCTGTCCTCATACCCCATCTGGTTCCTCAGCCACTCCCTGGCTCACTCCCACGCCTTCCCCAGCACCGGCCTCTTCCCTGAGCTCTCCAGCCCTCTCTTGGCCAAGGTGTGGTGTCCGTACCCATCTCCCTGAATGAAATGCCTCACATCCAGTGACCCAGCCCAAGTTCCTGGATCTCATAGGAGCTGGTCTTACAGTTCCCTGGGAAATATGGACGAGTTCTGCTCCCTTACCCTAAGTCCCTTGAAGATAATGAAGCAAAGAGAGAAAGAGCCTCTAAGAGCTCAATGCTAATAACAACAGTAAGCAGTCAGCATTTAGCTAGCTTCCCCGTGTACCTGACTTTATGGTAAGTGCTTTAGGAACATTATCTCATTTAATCCTTATAACGCCCTTGGAGGTAGGTCTCACTATTATATCCATTCAACAGATGAGAAACTAAAGCTCAGAAGCTTAAGTGATAGTCAAGGTCATGTTGCCCCAGAGTGAGGTCTCCAGGTATGTCTGATGACACTGCCTGCCTCTTCCCCACCAGGCTTCTTCCTGGCTGCATCTGTCTGCTCTCTCTTCTCTCTTGGCAAGAAGTGTGCATTGGGGAGGAGGGGAAGGGAGGCTAGGAATCCTCAAGAGGAGCCGGAGAGCTGGAGCCCTCCCTGAAGCTTCCAGGAGAGCATTCCAACTGGATGACCAGCCAGCCAGCAGGTGTTCCCTTCCAGGGGTCTGGGCCACGCGGAGGCTGCACCAGGGCTGACAAGCCAGGAACCTGTTAGGCGTGGGTGGGATTCCCACAATTCAAATCTCCCTGAGCAGGGGCCATGAGGGAGAGGAGACTCCTTAGAGGGAAGGCCACAGACCACTCCGGGAACAGGTGACCCCTCACAGTGCAGCTCAGGAAGCCACCAGGCTTCGTCCCTTTAATCGCAGGCTCCTGGCACGCCAGATCAGAAGCACTGTCTAAGGTGGGCCCCGCCTGTCTGCCGAGCCCCTGCTGTGGAGGAGCCCTCCTGACCTTCCTCCACACGCGCCTCCTTCAAAACCAGGCTCCAGCCAACGGATCCTCCCTCCCTCGGGCACTGTGGCTCCTCACCTTCCTAAGCTCGCCTCCAGGTGTCCCACCTTGTGGTTTACCTTCACAACTGTGCCCTGGAAACTCAATCCTTTGAGCCCTCGCTTCCCCCTCTCCTCTCCATCCGGGCTGCACACGGCTCACCCTGAACTGAGGGCGCCTCTGTGGCCGGCTTCCACCCCGACCCCTCTTCCCATCACGGTGTACTTGCCCTCCCCCTCCTCACTTGGGGCCGGGGAGGGGGTGTCATTTCACTGGCTGTGATTCTGGCTGCCCCTGCGTGGGGTACCCTGGCCTACACCCGCCCCCGCTTCCTCGGCTTGCATGGGAGGATTCTCCAGCGAGAGGCCAGAGCTCCCAGCCCTAGCCCCGGATGGCGGGCAGCAGGGACCCCTCACCTGCAGGAACCGAGGCTCAGGTCCCCGCCGGTGGCCCCCTCGCCCGGCCGCCCGCGCCACCGCCTCTGGCCGGAGGGGCGGGACCTGCTCCCGGGCTGAGGATGGGGTGCAGGGGAAGGGGCGCGGGCGGAGGATGGGGCGCCCCGGCCACCGCCCCTTACCGATGGTGGAGATGTGCGAGGAGTGGAACTCGTTGTCGGTGAAGCGGCACAGCAGGCAGGTCTTGCCCACCCCGGAGTCCCCGATCAGCAGCAACCGGAACAGCACATCGTACTGCTTCGCCATGCTGGCGCCCGCGGGGACCGGGGACTGCGGGCGGCGGCGGGCTCAGCCCCGCTCGGCCGCTGCCATCGCGCCCGCGCCCGCCCGGGGACGCCGCGGCGGCGAGAGGGAAGCGGGCGCCCGGGTGCTCGCGGCGGGCTGGCGGGGAGCGCGGCGCGGCTGGCGCGGGCGGTGGGAGGAGAGAGCGGCGGCGCCCGCCCGCCCGCCCGCCTTCCCGCCTTGCCGCCTTGCCGCTCCCCTTCCCCCGCGCCGCCGCGGACGCCCGGGGCAGGGGGCGGGAGCGCGCCGGGGAGCGGGGACCCCGACGCCCGAGCCGCGACCTGCAGGAGTGGGTGGGGCGTCCGAGTGCGGGAACTGGGGAGCTCGCACCCCGCTCGCCTCCGCCAACCTCCACTTTCCAGCCTCGTTGCTTCCCCCAAATCCCACCCCAGGTCCGGCCCTAGTAACTCCGCCCTCGGGCTCCGGGCCCCTGCAGGAGCCTGGCAGGTTCCCCAGCGGCGCGTCCTCACCCCGGCTTACCCGCGTCGGGGGCCTTGATCAGGATCAGGAGCCAAACACTCGTCGGATGCTGAAGTCGCTGCCTCCAGGAACGTTGCAGGAATCCTCCCTTGTCGCCCATCTAGCCCCCCACAACACTGGTACCCCCACCCCATCCCATTCATTGTTTTAAACAGAGGAGATGCCGGTGACCTCCTTCACCAGGGTGGAAGATAGATGACCATAAAAACATTTCCAAATACAAAAATCTTTTGCAGGAGTTTCTGGCAAAAGTCTCTGTTTGGGGTCCAAGTTGCTTAGAGTAGGTTTTCAGGATGCCAACGCTTTATTTCAGACCGCTAAATATTTCTGATGTGGTGTACACCAGTGACACCAAAGAATGGATGGGCCTCCATTGAGACCCAATTTACTACCGCTGAAAAATGTGTTAGCATTGAAGAGAAGCAAATAAATGCGCTCTTGAGTTCAGAAAATTGTCTATTCCTAAGAACTAGTGTTAAGGGAAAGCAAGTCTAGCCTGTTAGATCTTTAAAAAGCAATGAAAAAGCCAGGCACAAACTTGTAATCCCAGTACTTGGGAGGTTGAGACAGGAGAACCGCAGGTTTGTGACCAGCCTCAGCAATTTAGTGAGGCCCTCAGCAACTTAGTGAGACCCTGTTTCAAAATAAAATAATAAAATAGGGCTGGGGGTGTAGCTCAGAGGTAGAATGTCCCTGGGTTCTAAAAAAAAAAAAGCAATGAAAAGTGCCATGGGGGTGTGCACACCCATAATCCCAGCTACTCCCAGCTGTTCAGCAAGCTGAGGCAGGCCGATCACTAGTTTGAAGCCAGCTGGGCAACTTAGCAAGATCCTGTCTCAAAATAAAAAGGGCTGGGGATGGAGTGCCCCTGCTTCAATTCCCAGTACCAAAAAAGAAGCAGGAACAAAAAATGTGTGTGCGTGTGTGTGTGTGTGTGTGTGTGTGTGTGTGTGTGCGTGTCCATTAGATGGAGAATAATGTATCAGTAGTAGGTCAAGGAAAGAGCTATGTTTCAGGCAGTGTCTAGATTTAAATGGGAGAGGGAAAATCCTGAACCTGATAGCTACTTTACCCTAAAAGCTAAAGAAACTGATCCTGTGGAGTGCATTAAGATTTGCAGGTGTGCGTCTCTGCACTGGGTTTGCACTGGGTTTCAGGTGCATGCAGAAGATTCTGGAGTTAGGCACATTTGGGTTCCAGTTCCAGATCCACTGCTCACCAGCTGGGCAGCCTCGAGCACATTAGTGAACCCCTCTGAGCCTCAGTTTCCTCATCTCAAAATAGGGATATTTAGGGTAACAACTTTACAGTATTGTTGGAAACCTGAAATAAGATGATATGTGGAAAGAACTTTGGCACCGTGCTTGATACCTTACTCAATAAATGCTGAGGTACAGAAAACATACCGTAATGTTCTCCATCTGCTACAGCCAGGGATGTTTCCGCTGAACTGAGGCCCAGCCTGCTGCGATTATCCCTCCCACCATCCCCACGGAGGCAGAGTATGGAGGTAAATTCAACTCAGCCAACCCCCTCCCAGCTCTGCAGCTGCCTTCCCACTGAGCAGCCTGTCATGGTAAATACTCATGCCCCTCCTTATCTAGGACCCTGGGTGGCTCTCTGCTTGCTTGCTCCTGTCAGAGGAAGTAGGAAAAGAAGATGCAGCTGAGGTGAATTCCTCAGTCCAAGAAGGAACTTCATTTTGAAAGAAATGGCTTTCCCTTGGCAAGGTAGGAAAGGGAATATGAATTTTTTGGGGGGGGAATGCTCATATTCATAGAAATTTTGAGAATGTTTCATCATACTGGGCTGACTTCAAAATCAATAGCTCACAGTGATTTAGAAAATGGGACAAAACTGGATGTGGAAGCGCATGCCTATAGTTCCAGTACTTGGGAGGCTGAGACAGGATTGCAGATTTGAGGCCAGCCTCAGCAATTTAGCAAGACCCTCAGCAACTTAGAACCTGTTTCAAAATAATTTTTTTAAAAAGGGCTGGGGGTGTAGCTCGGAGGTAGAATGACCCTAGGTTCAATCCCCAGTTCTGGGAGGGGGGGAAGAAAATGGGAGGAACTGGGTGTGCTGGCACACTCCTATAGTCCCAGCTACTTGAGAGGCTGAGGCAAAATTATTTGAACCCATGAGTTCAAAATCAGTGTGGGTAAAGCCGGGCATAGTGGTGCATGCTTATAATCCCCGTACTTGGGAGGCTGAGACAGGAGGATCGCGGATTCACGGCCAGCCTCAGCTACTTAGTGAGGCCTTCCGCAACTTAGTGAGACCCTGTTTCAAAATATAGAATAAAAGCCAAGTGTGGTGGAACACGCTTGTAATCCCAGTACTTGGGAGGCTGAGACAGGAGGATTGCAGGTTCACAGCCAGCCTCAGCTACTTTGTGAGGCCCTCCGCAACTTAGTGAGACCCTGTTTCAAACATAAAGAATAAAAAATAGGGCTGGGGGTATAGCTCGGAGGTAGAATGCCCCTGGGTTCAATCCCCAGAACTGCAAAATAAATAAATAAATAAAAATAGGGCTGGGGGTGTAGCTCAGAGGTAGAACCCCCTGGGTTCAATCCCCAGTACTGTCACAAAAAAAAAAATCAGCCTGGGTAATACAGTGAGACCCTGTCTCAAAAATATATAAATAAATAAAAATGGAAGGAATGGTCTAGAAATCCAAGCTTCAATTATCCATTCTTATCCTGGCTCAGCCACTTTCAGAGCCATCAAACAAGATCTTCCCCCTCGATCTCTGTGTGTATATTCCATGAGATGGAAGAGCTGAGATTTCAACAATGTTAGCAAAAGAACCACATAGACCAATGGAGACAACAAAGTTCACTTTACCAAGGATCTCTGTAGATGAAATACCTCATTCTCTTGGAGGTGAGGGGTCCATTCCTCAACTCAGGAACTCAGGATCGGCAGGCTAATGTGACAGAAAAGAATTTCAGCACGCGCCAGTCAGAGATATAGAAGTTTATTTAGGTAAGTAGGAAATACACATTCAAGGGAGAATGCAGGCCATCTCAAGAGGGAGTGACATTCTGGGGAATGCGGGGCTAGAGGAGGTAGGTGAAGATGATCTCAATCCGCGGTCTGGTCATCCTTAGGGTCCTCAGGCTGATTGAAGTCTTTATTATCTGGTTAACAGATAAGCTGGAGAGTGTTATAAATTATATGTTTTTCAAGATATTGGATCTGCCTTGTTAACAATGCACAGGGCGATTATAGTTTCTTTCAGTTGATTCTAGGATCTACAGATTTCCCAGAAACTTAGGAGAGACAGGCCTGGGAAAGAGAACTGATTTGGGGCATAAAGATTGAGGCACTTTATTTATTTATTTATTTATTTATTTATTTATTTATTTTGCGGTACCAGGGATTGAACCCAGGGGCGTTCTACCTCCGAGCTACTCCCCCGGCCCTATTTTTTATACTTTATTTTGAAACCGGGTCTCACGAAGTTGCGGAGGGACTCACTAAGTAGCTGAGGCTGTTTGCGAACCCAGATCCTCTGGTCTCAGCCTCCCAAGTACTGGGATTACAAGCGTGAGCCACCACGCCCGGCCTAAGATTGAGGCACTTTAACACCAGGTTCTTATATAAAAGTTATATTTTGCTTTTCCTTTCTGTTCCTGTCTCCTTTTTACCTATTTATTTCTTATATCCAGCATCAATTCCATGCCCTTTCCCCAGTCACTCAGTGGGACCGGCATTCAGGAATCCTCCTCAGTGTGGTCAGCTCAGCCTGGGACAGATAGATGATAGTAGGGGGGAGACATCTGAGGAGTGACTGCTCAATGTCTTTCCCACAAGAAGTCTCCTAGAACCAGTCTCCCCGTTATACTGATTCTTTCACCAGGAAGACAGGTCCCCTTGCTCACTCCACCCCACCCCCACCCCAGTCACACTGAGCATGCTCCCAAAGGCACCACTATGGGATCTGCCATGGCAACAGCTGAATAACGAGAGATGCTCCATAGGCAGCGACCACCCCGGAGACAACACAGCCGTCCTGGGGCTCCTCGTTAGCGGGACCCTTTGCCTCTTCCAGACTCACCCCCGTGTGTCCCACCCTGGGTGACGGTGAGCCATGTGCTCATCTTGCAGAAGGATCCCCACCTTGTCTGAGAATTAGAAGAAACAGGACAGAAACCTCTGCCCCCTCATCTCAGAACTGGCCTTTTACATCCGTTTTCTTTTATACCTCTGATAAATACAGAATGGAGGAAAGAGACAGTGGAATGACAAATGAAGGCAAGTGGTCAGAGACACACGCACCTTAGGACTGGAACCAAAGGAAAAAATTCTGGTGGTGACTCATGTTAACGAGGAATAACCCACAGGACCATTTCAGGCTGTCTTCAATGTCCTGGCCACCACCTTCAGGACTGTGTTGGTTTGCAATGGCTGCCATACCAAAGCACAACTCAGACTGAGCAGTTTAAACAACAGAAATGTATTTTCTCACAATTCGAGAAGTTAGAAATCTGAGATCAGAGTGTTGGTGGGGTTTCTTTCTTTCTTTTTGGTACTGGGGATTGGACCCAGGGAGCATTCTACCTCTGAGCTATACTCCCAGCCCTTTTTATTTTGAAACAGGGTTTTGCTAAGTTGCTGAAGTTCTCGCTCAGTTGTTGAGACTGGCCTCAAACCTGCAATCCTCCTGTCTCAGCCTCCCAAGTACTGGGATTATAGGTGTGTGCCACCACACCCAGCAGTTGGTTTCTTTTTTTTTTTTTTTTCTTTTTTTTTTTTTGTACCGGGGATTGAACCCAGGGGCCTTCTACCTCCGCGCTACACCCCCGGCCCTATTTTTTTATACTTTATTTTGAAACCGGGTCTCACGAAGTTGCGGAGGGCCTCACTAAGTAGACAGGGAGAGAGAAAGAGGGAGAGAGAGCTGAGGCTGGCCTCGAACCCCGGATCCTCCGGTCTCCGCCTCCCAAAGTACTGGGATTACAAGCGTGCGCCACCATGCCCGGCTTAGTTGGTTTCTTTTGAGGTCTCTCTCCCTGGCTGGTAGATAGCTGTCTTCATGCTCATGTGGTCTTCCCTCTGCACGTCTATGTCCTAAGTACCTCTTCTTATAAGGACTCTAGCCATATTGGCTTAAAGCCCACCCATATGACTTCATTTTACCTTAATTACCTCTTTAAAGCCTTTATCTCCAGAAACTGCAAACCAAGAAACCATAAACAAGGTTAAACTAAGGCAAAAACAATTGCAGAACAGATTTACAAATCTGGAAACACAGGCTTATGCTAGACGGAACCCGTGCCCTGCCAAAGGCAAGTTGCCTTGGGCTTTTTATCAAGTGCAATGGTTGGTGACCGACATAAACGAGGTGGGCATAAATTTTATAAGTGCATTGGAATGTCTAGGTCAAGAGGCAAAAACAGGTCACTCCAGTATTTTCAAACCTTGAATGATATTTTTAGATTCTGGAAAATTGTCCCCTCTGGCAGATTCAGTTCCTACTATGCTGTCTGCAAGACACCCTTCCTCCTGTCACAAAATCTCTAAGCCCAGGAAAAAATTTTTGCTCTTTTTCCCCCCAACTATTTTGCGGCCATATGGGCTTTTATTTTGACCAAAATACAGTCACATTCTGAGGTAGCAGGGGGCAGAACTTCAGCATGAGGTTGGGGAGGGGGGGATTCAGCCCATAACAAGGACCAAACCAGGAGTCTCATCAGATGTGGTATCCTGTGCACACAGAGTGTTTGGGAATCTCTTCATTCTCTCACAGCAGGAAAGGAAAGCTGTGGTATCTTTCTTGCAGCTTCCTGGCAGGTGGTCTAGACTGTAGAGGATTTTGTAATGGGAAAGTATAGAAGAGAGCTCCTTTCCTCTATGAGATTAGAGTTGAGAGACATAACTAACAACCACCAACCATGCAATATATGTCATCTTAAGCTTCTATTGTCAAGATTTGGTTTGGGGGCAAGATATAATCTGCAGTTAGGAATCTATACAAGAATGAGTCATCACATGTATTAGTAAAGGTAATGCTAGTTGCTATAACAGATAACCTCCTAAATCTTAGGGATTCACACCAAAAATATTTATTTCCCTCTCATGTAAAGTCTAATGGGCAGCAAAGTGGGAGAGGGAGGGTGGTTTTATTCCCAAAGTTATTTAGGCACCCAGGGTGGAAGAAGCTCTGGTACTGTCGACTACGTGGGACTCCTACTGTGGGACTCAATTTAAAAGTAAGATGTTCTAGCTGGGTGTGGTAGAGCATGCTTGTAATCCCAGTATTTGGGAGGCAGAGACAGGAGGATCATTGGTTCACGGCCAGCCTCAGCAACTTGTGAGGCCCTCCGCAACCTAGTGAGACCCTGTTTCATAATAAAGAATAACATAGGGCTGGGGGTGTGGCTCTGAGATAGAATGCCCCTGGGTTCAATCCCCAGTACCACCAAAAAAAAAAAAAAAAAGTAAGATGTTTTTTGTACAATCTGTCTTTCAGAAAGGGTCAAGAAGAATGCCCATCAACCAGGGATGAGGAAACACTATATTTCATGTCCCTCACTCATCAAGGTTGCAGACTTTTTTTTTTTTCTCTGTACCAGGGATTGAACCCAGGGGCATTCTACCTCTAGGCTACACTCCCAGTCCTATTTTTTTTTTATTTTGAAACAGGGTCTCACTAAGTTGCAGAGTGCCTAAGTAGCCGAGGCTGGCTGCGAACCGGAATCCTCCTGTCTCAGCCTCCCAAGTACTGGGATTACAAGCATGCGCCACCAAGCCCGGCTCAGACTTTCTTTTTTTAACCTATATATATACACCTAAGATCGTCTTACAGGGGTGGAAGGACTCTGTCAATAGGAGAAGAGAGAGTTGACCCTATCATTCTAATTTAACAGACTACAGAAAGGCGGTTTGAAGTCGGGTGTGGAGGTGCATGCCTGTAATCCCAGTACTTGGGAGTCTGAGAAAGGAGTATCACAGATTCGAGGCTAGCCTCAGCAATTTAGAGAGATCGTCAGCAATTTAGGGGGGCCCTGTTTCAAAATAAAAAATAAAACTGAGTGCGGTGGCACACACTTGTAATCCTAGTACTTGGGCAGCTGAGACAGGAGGATCACAGGTTCAAGGCCAGCCTCAGCAACTGAGTGAGGCCCACACACCTTGAGTTCCTGTTTCAAAATAAAAAATAAAAATAGGGCTGGGGCCGGGTGTGGTGGCGCACGCTTGTAATCCCAGTACTTTGGGAGGCAGAGACCGGAGGATCCAGGTTCTCGGCCAGTCTCAGCTCTCTCTCTCTCTCTCTCTCTCTCTCTCTCTCTGTCTCTCCCTGTCTCTCTCTCTCCCTCCCTCTCTCTCTCTCTACTTAGTGAGGCCCTCCACAACTTCGTGAGATCCGGTTTCAAAATAAAGTATAAAATATAGGGCCAGCCGGGCGTGGTGGCGCACGCTTGTAATCCCAGTACTTTGGGAGGCGGAG
>PVJS01020212.1:0-32841 GCA_004027185.1 Glis glis
TGGGAGGCTGAAACAGGAGGATCACAGGTTCGTGGTCAGTCTCAGCTACTTAGTGAGGCCCTCCACAACTTTGTGAGACCCGGTTTCGAAATAAAGTATAAAAAATAGGGCCGGGGGTGTAGCTCGGAGGTAGAACGCCCCTGGGTTCAATCCCAGGTACCGCAAAAAAAAAAAAAAAAAAAAGAAAGAAAAAGAGAGAGAGAGAGGAAAAAAAAAGAAAGAAAAATACAAACAATAATAAATGCTGGTGAGGATGTAGGGAAATAGGAACTCATATACTGTTTGAGATCAGTATGGAGGTTCCTTAAAAGACTAGGAACAGAGCCGGGAGTGGTGGTGCACGCTTGTAATCCCAGTGCCTGGGGGGGCTGAGACAGGAGGATCACAGGTTCGAGGCCAGCCTCAGCTACTTAGTGAGACCTCCACAACTTAGTGAGACCCTGTTTCAAAATAAAGAATAAAATATAGGGCTGGGGGTATAGCTTGGAGGTAGAATGCCCCTGGGTTCAATCCCCAGTACTGCAAAAAAAAAAAAAAGTCTAGGAGCAGACCACCGTAAGACCCAGGTATACCATTTCTCAGTATCTATCTGAAAAAATTAAAATCAGAATACTATAGTGATACATGCGTATCCATGTTTATAGCAGTACAACTCACAATAGCCAAATTATGAAACCAACCTAGGTGTTTGTCAATGGATGAATGGATAACAAAAATGTGGTATATACACACAATAGAATTTTACTCAGTCACAAAGAACAAAATCATGTCATTTGCAGGAAAATGGATGGAAGTAGAGATTACAGTGAGATCAGCATTTCAGAAAGTCAAGAGTTGTATGTTTTCTCTCATATGTGGAAGTTAGAGAGAAAATAGTTAATAAAAGGAACTTCAGATAAATACGAGAGAGAGACTGACCGACCAGTAGAATAGTGGAAGGGGACTGGTGGAAGGAGGTGAGCAGAGGAAAAAGGGGTTTGATAAAGGAAATCACTGGAACAATTCTGAGTCGGTGCCTGAAGGTCTCACTGCTGCGTGGGGGAGGGGAGCGGGTGAGCTGGGAGAGAACACACCAAGTACTGTGTACGCATGCTTGTAGCACTGAGACTCACGAGGATGCATACTCATAATACAGCAACAAAAGTATATTTTAAAAAATTACTATAAAATGTAGGATTTTATCTCAGGATTTACAATCCAGATTCCAAAATTTCAGAAAATTAGTGAATAGTTTTGCCAAAAGGGAACTGTTATACTATGTTATGTACTAATGTAGTTTAATTAGAATACACTAATCATATTTTATATTGTTACTGGGGATTGAACCCAGAGGCATTCTACATCTGAGCTATATCCCCAGCCCTTTTTTTATTTACTTTTAATTTTGAAAAAGAGTCTCATTAAGTTGTTGAGAATCTTGCTAAACTATTGAGGCTAGTCTTGAATCTGCGATTCTCTTGCCTCAGCCTCCCAAGTACTAGGATTCAGGCGTGCGCCACCATGCCCAGCTCTAATCACCTATTAATTTTTTTTTCAGATTCGATCATGAAAACAAAAGCTTAGCAAATACAACACATACTGGATCAGGCAAGCTCACTCTGGGCAGCAGCTTCTGGTCCGATGGTTGCCAGTGACGACAGCCACCGCTGAAGTGGCCAGGCGACCACTGAGCGGAACGAGTGAAGAAAACCGACTCCTGAATGAGAAAATACATGTTCTACCCGTTCCCTTAAGTCCCAGGCGGTGCTGATGTGAAAAGTGACACACATTTTGAGCACTTCTACTAAATAAGAGCTCTCAGAGAAACAAAACAAAGTCCTTCCTCTTTAACTTCTGAGGACATTTTGATGATAAAATAAAATAAAACAAAACTTTCGACTTTTCAGGAAGAGGTGAAATACTGAACACGAGACACTTGGGGAAATTCCACTGTAGAAGGGTGCACCCTCCTGTACCTGCTTACCCAGGGCCAAGTCACTCACTCAGATTTTCTTTCGACTTATGATTTTTATTTGGATTTTGGTAGCTTACTAGATGAAAAGAAACACACCACTAGTCTGCCACAAATGACATTTTAGTATTATAGCAGGATTTCTGATGGCAAATTCTGCAGTTGCAAAAGGGAAAAAAAGAAAATGTTTCTCCTATTCAGTTACACACTAAACTGTGGAGGGAAAAACAAGTCCAAAGTCCACACCCAGAAGAGCAAGAGCAAGCCGGGCACCGTGGCGCACACCTGTAATCCCAGTACTTGGGAGGCTGACGCAGGAAGATCACAGGTTCAAGGCCAGTCTCAGTGATTTGGCAAGGCCCTCAGCAACTTAGTGAGACCCTGTTTCAAAATAAAACAGGGCTGGGGGTGTACCAGCTCAGAGGTAGAACTCCCCTGAGTTTAATCCCCAGTACCACCAAGAAAAAAAAAAGAGCAGCTTGCTTTCCCTGCGCCCTGTCTACGGCACAATGCCTGCGCGGGGCCGGTCCAGGCTGAGCCCTACCTCGCCGCCTGGGCTCCCTTCTCGTCGTCAGAGCTCACAGCCACACCACAGGTGTCTTCTGCAGCAGGAGGAGAGGCCTGCTCTTCCTTCCTACTGTCCTGTTTGCATTTCTTTCTCCTTCGTTTCTTCTTTTTCACAGAACTGGGAGTGAACACTGTCTCTGTCTCCAGGATGTGGGCGATGTCTGGACTCTGAGGGGGTCTTTCATCTCCACTCGGTTTCACCAAAGGGGCGTCAACGTCTTTGAAGAACTGATCTTCAGTAGGGATTGGTGAGGTGGCAAGGTAAGCAGGAAGCTTTTCCTTAAAGAACACGGAAAAAGAAAGGTGACCCAGACAAACCGTTCAGGGGATCAAAGCAATAATTCATTGAGTATAAACATTTTTCACAAAGGTAGAAAAAATACATATTCCTGAAAAGCCAGAAAGTCACACTGAACTAAGGCTCTCTCTCTCTTTTTTCTGTGGTACTGGGGACTGAACCCAGGGGCATTCTACCTCATAGCTACACCCCCAGCCCTTTATTTTTTCAGTTTTGAAAAAGTTTTGCTGGGTTGCTGAGAGTCTAAGTTGCTGAGGCTGGTCTCAAACCTGCGATCCTCCTGTTTCAGTTTCCCAAGTACTGGGATTACAGACATGAGCCACCACGCCCGCCTGCTAAGATAGTCTGAATACCCCAAAGGCACAGAGAGGAGAGGCTGTGAGCTCTGATTTCCAGGAACTTAATGGTCTTTGTTAAACACAAAGTTCAGGCTTGCACTTCTGAACAGCTGTTTGGTTTTTCAGTGGTACTTCCCCGCTGTATTACAGCAATGTTTGGGGGGATGTGTAGAAGTAATCTGAATGCTGACTACAAAGAAAATGTTAAATAAATGGTGTGAATAAATTGCATACCGTGGAATACTGTGCAACTATTAAAAGAACAGAGTTAGAATTAGAATTATTGATTTAAAAGGGATGTTGATGACATATAGTTAAACGAGAAAGTTTGAGGGAAAGAAAAACTAAACAAATAATGGCAACCAGATGGGTTTTGGGTAATTTTTATTTCCCTCTAAATTACAAACTCCTAGAGAGTAGGGGCTATGTTTTATTCATAGTATGTGGCACAGAGTAGCAATTCCAATGTTTGTTGGCTGAGTTAGATTTTTTATTTTAGAAAAACACACTATATTACAGAAAATCTGGCCAATTAGGTTACACATGGAATAGGAAAAAGGATAAAATTGACATTCACCAAGTTAATCTTGCTAAGCATAGTTTATAATGGAATTGTGAGAACACTTGAAATCAGGTAATGAACTAGGCAGACTAGAAGACAGGGAAACTGGTCTTCTCACTTACTGTACCTATGCAATGACAATCAGTGATATGGATTATATATGATTTTAAGAAGCACATCAAAAACGCTTTAGTCTTTTGACAACTGTCATTAATTATGTTTTATTCTGCCCTTTGCCTGTCTCCGATGAAGGAAAATTTTGCTTAGGTCAAATAAATGCAAACAAGGTAAATATAAAAACAAGCAAGACTCTAGGAAGAGCACCAGCCTGATGGGATTCCTCTGCAGAAGACCCACTGTTTCAATGCTGCTCTACACACTGCTACCTGCACTGCTGGCTTGTCTCTAAACTAAAAATGATAAACACAATCTTACTTTGCTATTGCTTATTTTTTGGTCATATTTTTCTCTTTGATTTTATAACCCTAAACTGGTAATTCACCTTCAAAACCAAAAAATGTAGTCCTGCATCCTTTATTAACTTGAAGCTTATGATTTTTTCTATTTGAGATTTTATTCTTTATGGAGACAGATATAATGATGCATCTACAGATCTTTTTTTCTTCCTTTTTTTCATGGTACTGGGGATTGAACATTGGAGCATTCTACCTCCGAGTTACACCCCCAGCCCTATTTTTTATTCTTTATTTTGAAACAGGGTCTCACTAAGTTGCAGAGGGCCTCACTAAGTAGCTGAGGCTGGCCGTGAACCTGTGATCCTCCTGTCTCAGCCTCCCAAGTACTGGGATTACAAGCTTGTGCTACGAAGCCCAGCTCTTTTTCTTCCTTTTTATGGTACTTGATGATTGAACCCAGGGGCATTCTACCTCCAAGCTACTCACCCAGACCTTTTTAAATTTTTTATTTTGAAACAGGGTCTCACTAAGTTGTTGAGGCTGGCTTTGAACCTGCAATTCTCCTGTCTCAGACTCCCAAGTACTGAGGTTACAGGCATTCACCACCATACTCAGCTGCCTTCTATAGATTTTAAAAACAAGATCCACATTAAATGCATCAAGAACAGTTTACCCCTGTTCAAAGTGACGTATACATGGGGGGGGGGTTGGAAAAATTATGCTTTCTTTCTGAATAAACCAAATATGTAATCATTTGTAAAAGGACAAAGGACAATTAATTTAAATCTCTTGAGATCGTAATTAATTCATGTGATTGCTCAAGGTTAGGGATATAATGTTCCTAACCAAAATGATAATCATATTTTCCAGGTTCAAAGGTCACTTATGTATAAACATTCACGTATAGCCTGAAGAGATATGCCTGATTACGTAGGTAGAACTGAATGAATTCAAGCCAAGGTATAAACTGTAATAGACAATAAGGAAGAAAGCTCATATTAAAGTCAAAAAGAGATGCTCCTTCCCAAATACAAAGACCAAGTACAAAAATGTTCTGCATGTTCTCTGTACCTGCAAGTTGGTGTGGAGAAAAGTTTCTCATCCCCCACCTCCTTTTTGATAACTTAGATCAACCTAAAACCAAGCTTATGTAAGCAGCTGCAATTATTTATTTCTGTCTTGGGATACGTTCCGAGGCCTGAACACACTGTGTGAAGTGGATACGACCCTTGAGAACTTACATACTCCTCCTCGGTCTCCTCCACAAAGAAAGCTTCTCCGTTGTCACCCAGCTTCATATGAAGATCCACTGCACTGCCGTTGATTTCTATATCAATCTACGGGAGAAACAAAGTGTGACTGCGCAGAGCCTCTCGTTCAAGCTGAAACTAAGCCTAAGTTCTGGGTTCTCAAGCCAAACTTAGTACCGAGTTTCCTAGAACTATGGTGCTGTAGAAACACAGCCACCTGCCTCACATCCTACCCCTAAAAAACAAACAGACCTGGTGGCAGGAGGGATAACCAGGGATTGAAAGAAAATGTTTCACCACCTATATTTTTCAACATATAGGAAATTTAATTGTCCAATTCCCAAAATGTTTTAAGATGGGGCAGATATTGTCAACAAACATTTGTGCACTTCCCAAGTTCTAGCAAAGGGAGGCTCCGTCTCGCAGGTTCAGGCACGTCGAGGTCTCAGTAACCCCAGAACACGTGAGCTGTGACAAGTTCCCTGCCAGCTCCTCTGTCCACAGATGACGATGCAGCGAGCAGCGAGCAGCCACACTCTTCTTCAAAGTGTCAGTGACCAGCCATCGAACACCTGTTGCTCAGTTCAGGCAGACAGCAAGTCCTGGTGATTCTGTGGCCTCCTCACCTCCCAGGGGTAAACCCACGTAACACTTTATAAAATGCACACCAGAAAGGGAGCTGGCCAAGAGGCAAAAACTGACGAGGCTGGAAGTCAAAGTCAGATCAAATCTAACAGAGTTATGGGAGAGACAGCTGCCTGCAGGAACCAGGATCTGCTGCCACCGGAGGCCTCCACGCGCAGCCAGGTAGCCATGGGTTACAAAATGTCTCAGACTCGGTAAAAGTGCGTGTGGAGACTAATTACTGTACTGAACTACAAACAGTGTACATTAGTAAATAGATTTTTCTTAATCACAGAGATGTAGATTAGCAATTTTGAAACTATTTTATGTGTTTTGTAGAACTGAGCAAATGAGTAGATATGTTTAGATAATCAGAACCATGTTTCCCAGTCAGAAAAAAGCTACAATGAGGAGAGTGGGAAGGAAGCGTGTGGTTATGCACTGGGATTGGAGGAAGCCATGGGGAGCCCTGACTTTCTACAGATAGATGTAGATGTACGTGTTCATGTATACATACGTATATACATGTATTACTGGTTCTGCCACCTGAGACAGCCTAGAAGCAACGATACCTCGATAGCAATGAGCACATCTAGTGACCAGGTCTTTGTTGCTATATACTATTCTCCAATCTGGGGGCAGTGATGCACACCTGAAATCTCAGCTACTCAGGAGGCTGAGACAGGAGCATCCCAAGCCCAGGGCTAGCCTGGGCAATTTAGGAAGACCCTGTTTCAAAATAAAAAGGGCTGGGGAAGTAGTGCAGTGGTAAAGTGCCCCTGGGCTCAATCCCCAGTATCAATCAATCAATACTATTCCCCAGTAAAAGGAACCAAGGCTTTTTGGAGATGATAGTTAATTTCAGAGCTGAGAAAGGGAAAGCAGATTTTTCCTGTAAAATGTTACAGTGCCAGAAAAGAGAGGTTTAAAAAATGATAGAAGCATTTCAGAAAGGACTCAGCCTGAAGGAGCTATATATAGTAGTAGCCAAAATGGGGCAATCTGAGCAACTAAATAGATAGTTTAATAACAGATAAAGGAAAACCCATACTATAAAATTATTGAGTTCATACTGACATAAATAATTGAATAATTAAATTGAAGAGCAGGGATAACTCTTCATTACAGTAGAATTTCAGTTAATAAATGGAGCAGAAATGATGGGGGGGGGGAATCATCAACTGGGTGTGGTGGTGCAAGATCGTAATCCCAATGCTTGGGAGGCTGAGACAGGAGGATGGCAACTTCATGGACAGCCTGGGAGCTTAGTGAGAACCTGTTTCAAAATAATAAAATAGGGCTGGGGAGCCAGGTATGGTGGAGCATGTCTGTTATTTCCATTGATGGGAAGCAGAGACGGGAGACCCCTTATTCAAAATAAAAAATAAAATCAGGCTGGGGGTATAGCTCAAAGGTAGAATGCCCCTGGGTTAAATACCTAGTAACCCCCCCCACACACACAAAACAAAACCCACTATTTGACATGTACCACGTTAATAATTTTCTAGGCAAAATTCATCAATGTATGCTAAAATTCATGGGTGGAAATATAATGAGAAACAGGATATGTGCACAATAGTAAAGCTTTCTCCCCCAAGTACATCTGTAGTGGCGAAACCTAGCAGACAGCACTTGCCAAGTGACACGGCGTGGCGTGATGGGCCTCCCCAGCGATGCACTGAGAAGGGCCTTGGGTTGTTCTTGCCCCAGAGGAGCCGGTGTCAGCCAACCCCAGAGGAGGGAGTGAGGCTCTCCACAACTTAGTGAGACCCTGTTTCAAAATAAAGAATTAAAAAATAGAGCTGGGGGTGTAGCCCGGAGGTAGAATGCCCCTGGGTTCAATCCCCAGTACCGCAAAAAAAAAAAAAGATTAAAATCAGTTATGTGAAATAGTGAAAAGCTGAAAATAGGTGTTCTTAACTTATTCAAGTTGGCCCTCTAACACGTACTTTTTTTCAGTACTGGGAATTGAACCCAGGTGTATTCTACATCCGAGCTACACCCCAAGCCCATTTTTTTTTTTTTTGCAGTACCAGGGATTGAACCCAGGGGCGTTCTGCCTCCACGCTATGCTATGCTCCCGGTCCTATTTTTTATACTTTATTTTGAAACCGTGTCTCATGAAGTTGCAGAGGGCCTCACTAGGTAGAGAGAGAGACAGACAGACAGACAGGGAGGGAGGGAGGGAGAGAGAGAGAGAGAGGGAGAGAGCGAGCGCGCTGAGGCTGGCCAAGAACCGGGATCTTCCGGTCTCCGCCTCCCAAAGTACTGGGATTACAAGCGTGCGCCACCACGCCCGGCTCCCATTTTTTATTCTTTATTTTGAATCAGGGTCTCACTAAGTTGTGGAGGGCCTCACTAAGTAGCTGAGGCTGGCCATGAACCGGGATCCTCCAGTCTCAGACTCCCAAGTACTGGGATTATAAGCGTGTACCACCACGCCTGGCTCCTGACACATACTTTTAGATCTGTGCCAGAAAATGGTTAGAATCCCTCCTGATGCTTTAAAATCTTAAAAGAACCTCCCTACATTATTTAGGTAGAGACTGTGGGACAAGAGAAGAAAGGTAAATCCTTCTATGTACCTGCAAAGTTCTATCCCTAAGTCAGGTCTTCAACTTGATTGTCATCAGCTATTCTAACAAAGCTCCCCACTGCTCCACAACCCCAGGAAGAGGCTGTAACAGTAAGACAAGTCAACCCAAACACCTTCCTTCAGAATGAAAACAAATGAAAGTCAGCCAGTGTACAGTCTGTGAGTTAATAAGTGAATTTAGATTACAAATATGATTCTACAGATTTGTCCAAACAAATGAAAATGTGGCCTTAATTTCCTTTAAACAATATATCCTATTCTTGATTACATCAGTCTTTTCCATTCACCATTGGTAAGAAGGCATCATCCTAAATATTTTAAAGTGCTGTATTAGGGAAAGGAAAAATTTTTTTCTAAATATATCTAGCATCCTTGTTTATAAACTGTACTTTCTGTTTTGCTCTTCTGAGTTTCAACATAGGGTTGTCATAATAATTTTCAGTTTCTTTTTCCCTTGGAGAGGCTTCCTGTAAGAGGGCTTTCTGAATGTAGAAGCAATGCCTACAGACCAACTTCCCAGCCACTGTTGATCGACGCGCAGGTGACGTCTCTGCCGCCCACCCTTCCCGCGTGGGGGACGGCGTGTGCAGCGCACTCACCACTTTCTCTTTGGATCTCAGGACTCCCAGCTTCCCGAAGCGCACGTGGAAGGGCGAGCACTGAAAGGTGCCATCCTGCTGCTTCACCACCACGACGTCGATGCACCCCGACAGGGTGGCCTGGTTGATGCCCTTGTAGAGCTCCTTCACGGTGACAAGCACCTGCCCAGCCAGCTGGCCCACATAATTCATGGTTTGAGACTACAAGGGGAAAAAAATTAGATGAGATGTCAACGCCGAATCTACGGATCTAATGACAATAACAACAACAACAACAACAAATAACAGTAGCAACTAAAACCCCACTGCTCGCTGGTACACCAGAGTCTGTCAGCATCAACCACGCTGACTCAGGGCCGCCAGTCTCCTGAGGTGCCACTGCGCTCTTTGTCTGAGGCTGAGCCAGGGCCCGAGGCTGCAGAAGTTCCCGTCCTTCCTATAGGCACGAGTGTCGCCAGCTGCCACTGGGACCCCCCTCGGAAGTTCAGACCTCAGACTTACCCAGGACACCGACCACCACCACTGTCCTCTGGGACTGTCTGGACACTGGGGCTACGGCGTCCACTCTGGCCACAACAGCCAAGCAGAGAAAAACAAACGGGGACCCCCTCCCCAAAAAACCGGAAATTCGTCTTCCATCAGAAACAAGGTAATAATGAGTTGGCTTCTATACTGTAGAATATTACTGTTCAGACGCATGCTAGATTAAACAAACTGTGGTGAGCTGGCCTAGGTCTGTTTATAACTTTACTTATAAGGAAAAATTCCTTCAATGCTTCAACACAACTCACTGGAACATATTTTCATGTTCTACAAAGTTTAAAGCACAGAAAAGTGTTTTAATCTGGTTCCTCAACCTCATTTCACTGATACTCAAATCAAAACCACCAGAGGTATGCAGAGTCCTTCAGAGAGAGTCAGAAGTGGGGCGCTATGGCTAAAGCTGGCTTCATCGCCTTGCCTCCCACCCCCACTTCTTCCACAAAGACCCCAAATGAAACAAACCGTTTAGTCCTAAGGTCATCACATTTCATCTCCAGCAGCTGGCCACACCATCACATTTCATCCATCACACACCGGCACCCTAAGATTATGTCAGAGGGCAGCCTACGGGAAGTCAACCTGCTGGGGAGCAACGCGACATAGACAAAGACCTCACACCGCTCTGGCTCATGGAAGGCAACTTTCACTGTGCCGCAGGGCTCACAAACTAGTCTCCAAGTTATTCACCACCAGCGCAGTGTCCCTAAACCAGCTCTACAGCTGCCTGAGCTCCAAGTTCCATGCTCGCAAAGCTCCAGACAAGACAGCACATTCCGTGTTGCCAGGTAAGGCCAAAGTAGAACTGGGAGAAAGAATGCCAGTCCATCTGCCGCACTGAAACTCACTCCGTTCTCCACAGGGCAGAGCCCACGGCAGCGCCCCGATTTCACAAAGCAATCTTTTCTGCTTAAACACACAGATGGACGATCAAGGTCCCTCAGTTGCAGAGCACGAAGCATAGCCACAATAATTTTACCCTACAAAACTTTATCTTATTAAGGCCCCATAATGCACCTACAATAAAAGGTGGCTTTGAGCAACATATACTAGTGGCAAAACTTATTATCATATAGTAAAATAAGGTGGTATCCTTTATGTAGTAATTATAAAACAGTTATAAGCTGTTAATCACTTTGGTTTTTGAAAAATTGATTTTGCCTTGATGGCAACACCAGATTAGGCATACACAAATATTCTTTCTTTCTTGGATTGAGCCAGGGGTATTCTACCTGAGTCGCACCCCCAGCCTTTAAATTATTATTATTATTATTATTATTATTATTATTATAAAAATATAGGGTCTTGCTAAATTGCTGAGACTGGCCTTAAACCAGCGATCCTCCTGTCTCAGCCTCCCAAGTGGTGGGATTATAGGTGTGTGCCACTGCGCCTGGCAATTATTTCTTAAATGAATAAAGCAATGATCAAATGGACTTCTAATAAGTGAGACTTAAAAATTAAGAAACATGTGGGGAAGGAATGATGTCTCACTAGAACATCGAATATTCATGTAATACCTCACTAGAAAAAAAACCTTTTTTTGTGGTACTAGGGATTGAACCCAGGGAGAAGCACTCTACCTACACACCCAGCCCTTTTTACTTGTTTTATTCTGAGACAAGGTCTCACTAAGTTGCCCAGGCTTGCCTCGAACTTGTGATCCTTCTGCCTGGGGTTCCTGAGAAGCTGGGAGCACACATATGAGCCACCACGCCCAGCTATCTCACTGTATTTTAAAAAATTAACCTTTCTTATTCTGGGATCATTGTAGATTTACAGGTATTTCTTTTTTAATACACTCTTATTGGTGCATTGCATTACATATTATAGCGAGGTTCAATGTGGTGCAAACAGACTTGCACACGGCACTTGGTGAGATTCACGGGTGTTTCTAAGAAATAGCACACTAGAGCCAACGCCTAAGTTCCCAAGGCTGGCTGTGAACCTGCAATTCTCCTATCTCAGCGTCCCAAGTACAGGGATTACAAGCATGCACCACCACACCCAGCTTGATACTAGATTTTGAAGTAAAGATTTTAACATCTAGCAAAGAACATACACGGTAAGCTATTTTATAGTGAATGATGAAGAAAAAAGTAGGAGAGAAGAGAAAATTATATCAAGACTATAGTGTCAGAGACCAAGGGAAAGGAGTACAGAAAGAAAGAAATCAGAGAAATACAGAGGGAAAAGCAAAGACAGAACACATAACCAGAAAGGCGCCGACACAAGGCGCCCCACAGAAAGAAAAGGTGACGTGTAGGCGGTTCAGAGCGGCCTCCCAATCTTGAGGATCACAGCATAAAGACAAGTGTAAAAACGCATCTATTGATTTTTGGAACTGGAGGAACTCATCCAGTCCAGTCGTTTACTGAATATCAAAAATAGCTCTAGCATATCTCTGGAATCTGATAACGTTAATAATTACAGTAGCAGCAAAATAGCAACTGTCTTCCTGAGAGCTTACTAAATCCCAGGTTCTTAAGTTTATACTTGCGCTATCATCTTAGAACCAGCTTAGAGGTAGGTGTTATTTCTATTTTTAAAGATAATGAAGTTGAGGCTTAGGAAGGTTAAGTACTGTTATGGGTTGGATGTTTGTGTCCCCCACCCAAATTCATACGTTGAAGCCGTAACCCCCAAGGTAATGGTATCTGGAGGTGAGGCATTTGGGGGGAATTAAGTATAGATGAAGTCATGAAGGAGACCCCCGCCTCCATGGTAGATCAGTGTCCTTGTAAGGAGAGAGAGACCAGAGCATGCTCTTGCTCCCTGCCACTAGAAAGGCAGCATTTACTACCACTCCTCCCTGGACCACGCTGACCTCCTGGGAACATTGTGTGCAGCCAGGCTTGTAGACAGAGATTAAAACGGCTTTAATAAAAGAATCTGCCACTCCGTTTTAACTTCTGCTCACTAATGTGAGGGATGCGCTAAGAGGGAAGAGACTCCCGGGTGAGCCAGGAGGACACCGTTACTTAGGCACATGTCCCAGCGTGAGTCTAACGCTCCTGCACCAAACCCCAGGACGCCCACGATTGCATTCTGCATTTGATGAAGACTTAGTACCTTTCAACAACTTTATCAAACATATCTCATTTGCTTTTCAAAAAGAGAATGTAGATTATGCAAAGGACAGCATTATTCACTATTTTGTGTTTCGGACTGAGACAAGAGGTGCTTATTTTCCATTCCTCTTCACTAGCACCCAGTTCCACCTCAACACAGGGACCCAAATCTCCCCCTCCGCACCGCCCCCCATGCTTGAGTCACCTGGCTCTCAGGACCACCCGGTGCCCTGGAGGGCCGGACTCAACCTGTACTAACTCCCCACAGTTTCCTCCAAGGAGCCCAGAAACACAGAGGTGGCTAAGGACTTCATGCCTTGAGAGGATGGTGACAGAGCCGTGGCGTCCACAGCAGCACCTGCAGCGAGCTTCCCCTGGCCGCGGAGGGGAAGGGCCCAGCAAGCTTCCCCCTGGCCAGGGAGGGGAAGGGCCAGAGGTCCACTTCTGCTGGGGGCTTACGTGAGTCAAGATGTCACAGTGTGCACGCCAGATGTGACAGGGATCGCGAAGAAGGAAAGCAGGTCACAGTGTAGCTAGACATAGGAGTGAAAAATGACATGAGTGCAGTCTATGTGTAAGTAGCAAGCTGTGCCACAGACAACAGATGCTAGGCCTTAACAAAGACCCTGGCCTTCTTGGGAGAGGCTGCTCTCAACCATTTAAATTCAAATAAATGCCTTACTTTGTACCATTTTTCTCCTTTTTTCCTCATCATAGCAGAAAACCAATTTGCTTCTTTAGTTTTCTTTTTTTTTAAGTTAAAGATTATAAGCATGCGTGGTGGCGCATGCTTATAATCCTAGTACTTGGAAGGCTGAGACAGGAGGATCGCAGGTTCGTGGCCAGCCTCAGCTACTTAGTGAAGCCTCCACAACTTAGTGAGACCCTGTTTCAAAATAAAGAATAGAAAATAGGACTGGGGGTGTAGCTTGGAGTAGAATGACCCTGGGTTCAATCCCCAGTACCACACACACAATAAAAGTTCAAGATTTTTACTTTAATTTATATTATTTTACAAGTTGCCTTTTAAATGTCTCTTTTTATTTTTATTATTATTATTATTATTTTAAGTACTGGGGATTAAACCCAGGAAGCAGGAGCACCACAAACTAGCTGCCATTAAGGTGAGCTGGTCTCTTGGAAGCTGAAGTCCATAAGAAAAGCTGACAGCTGTACAGCTGCACTTCCTGCTTCCATGACAGCTGTACAGCTGCACTTCCTGCTTCCAGGCCCTCGGCGAGCAAGAACCCCCAATGTCACAGGAAAATGGTGGGTCTCTTTCTGTCTGACAGCAGGGGGTTAGTGAAACAGGCCCTCCTTCACATCTAGGACCGTTTATTCCCTGTATTGGAATCTGTGAACTAAAACCCAGTGTCTCCCGGCAAACTTCCTGAATACACCAAGTTCTCCAGACAGACATTTTGTCACAATGGAAAGGAAGTGTGCCAGAAGCCTTACCCAGGAAAGGTCCTTCAGTGTAACACCCATGCAGGTTCAATTTAGAAATCACATTAAAAAACAAAACAAAAAACAAGCTGGGCATGGTGTCACACGACTGTAATCCCAGTACTTGAGACAGGACCACAGGTTCGAGGACGGCCTCAGCAATGTATTGAGACTCAGCAACCTCAGCGAGACCCTGTTTCAAAACAAAAAATAAAACAGGGCTGGGGGAGGGGGTGTAGCTTGGAGGTATAATGCCCCTGGGTTCAATCCCTATTAAAAACAAAAGAAAAGTCTGTGTAATTCCTTCAAGAAAAACATAATAGATTTTTTTAATCAAGCTACCAAAATGTCCACTATTCTGGCCTGTTTCTAATAAAATTTAACTTCATATAGTCAGAATATTGAACACCTCCTTCATGCCAGGCACCACACCACGTCCTTATGATCCAGAGACAAATAAAATTCTGCCTTCCTTCATTCAGACGGCCTTGGTTCAACCAAGAGAAAAACACACAAACACTATCTCAATTTACATAATGACTTGACAAAATGCTATGTCCATGACCTTTCTGTCTGTAGAGGATTGAACCCAGGGCCCTGTGCATGCTAGAAAGTGATTTAAAACTGAGCCACACCCCCACCACCCCAATTTGGTGACTTTCAGGAAAACCAGAGAAGAGAAAGAAAAAAACATACTTGGGGGGAGTCAAGGAAGGCTTCCAAGGAAGGCTTCAGGATGAAAAAGTATTTGCTCCAGGGAAAAATATGTTTGAGGGGCTTATCGGGCAAGAAAAGAAGGGTCCTGGCAGAGTTCCAGGCAGACAGAAGGCATGCAGCCAAGCTTCCCAAAGGCAAAGGTGAGCTGATCCGAGGCCCGGGACCCCAGGCTATGCGGGGGGGGGGGGGGGTGTGCCATCAGCTGTCTGAAACACGTGGAGCAGAGGAGGCTGGAAGCAGAGCTCACCTCAGAAGCCAGCACAACACAGGCAAGCAAGCCAGCACCGCCCTCAGGCACAGGGTAGGGGCTGAGAATCAGCAAGATCTGATGAGGACTGAGGCCAATGCCAGGGGAAAGGAAGCAGCGGTTAAGACCACGCCCCAATGTCCAGACACAGTTAGAAATACATCTGGCATTTAGTTCAGTTGCCCATTTCTTGATTGGGTTTTTTTTTAATGTTGCGACTTTTAAGTACTTTGTATATTCTAGACTTTAGTCCTCTATCAGAGGGATAGGTGGCAAAGGTCTCCCATTCTGTAGGCTTTCTCTTTAGACTCCATGGTTTCCTTTAAAGAGCAGAGCTTTTTAGTTTAATGCCATCCCATTTATTAATTTTTGTTTTAGTTTCCTGAGCTTTGGGGGTCTTGTGGAGGAAGTTTCTACCTGTGCCTATATGTCAGAGTGTTGAACCTATGCCCTCCTCTAGTAACTTCACAGTCTCTGGTCTAATTTACAGGTCTTTGATCTATCTCAGGTTGACGGGTTTTTTTTTTTTTTTTGGTGCTAGGGATTGAACCCAGGGGTATTCTATCTCTGAGCTACACCCCCAGCCCGATTTTATTTCTTATTTGGAAACAGGGTCTCACTAAATTGCAGAGGGCTTCACTAAGTTGCAGAGGCTGGGCTTGAACCTGACATTCTCCTGTCTCAGACTCCCAAGTACTGGGATTACAGGTGTGCGCCACCATGCCCGACTCAAGTTGACTCTTATGCAGGGTGAGAGGAAAAGATTTAATTCCATTTTTCTACAACTGGATAACCAGTTTTCCCAACACCATTTGTTGAAAAGGTTGTCTTTTCTCCAATGTATATGTCGGGCACCTTTGTTGAAAACCAATTGGCTGTAAGTGTGTGGATTTGTTTCTGTATTTTCTATTCTGTTCCATTGGTCTATGTGTCTGTTTTTGTGTCAATATCATGCTGTTTTTATTACTATAGCTCTGTAGTATAATTTGAAGTCAAGAATTGTGATGCCTCCTGCATGGTTCTTATTACTGAGAATTACTTTGGCTATTCTGGGTCTTTTGTTTCTCCATATGAAATTTATGACTGATTTTTCTAGCTCTGTGAAGAATGACATTGATGTTTTGATAGGGATTGTATTGACTCTGTAGATCACTTTTGGTAGAATGACCATTTTGATAATATTTATTCTGCCTATCCAAGAGCAAGGGAGATCTTTTCATCTTCTAAGATCTTCAATTTCTTTCTTCCGTGTTTAATAATTTTCACTGTAAAGGTCTTTTATCCTCTTGGTTAGATTTAATTCATAGGTATTTTATTGTTTTTGAGGTTATTGTAAATGAAATTGTTTTCTGAATTTCTTTCTCAGTGGATTCATAGTTGGCATATAGAAAAGCTACTGATTTTTTTAGATTGATTCTGTATCCCGCTATCTTGCTGAATTTGTTAATCAGCTCTAGAAAGACACTTCACAAAAGAAGAGATACAAATGGCCAACAAATACATGAAAAAATGTTCAACAGCATTAGCAATCAGGGAGATGCAAATCAAAAATACACTGAGATTCCATCTAACCCCAATCAGAATGGCAATCACCAAGAAGTCAAACAATAAATGTTGGCGAGGATGTGGGGAAATTGGAACTTTTCTACACTGTTGGTGGGATTATAAATGAGTGTAGCCACTATGGAGACCAGCGTGGAGATTCCTCAGAAAACTGGGAATGGATCCACCATATGATGCAGCTATACCACTCCTGGGTATCTTTCAATAGGGGCCCAAATCAGAAAATCATCGTAATGTATGCATATCCATGTTTATAGCAGCACAAGTCACAATAGCCAAATTATGGAAACAACCTAAGTGACCATCAACAGATGAGTGGATTACAAAATTGTGGGAAATACACACAATGGAATTCCACTCAGCAACCAAGAGGAGCAAAATAATGTCATTTGCGGGAAAATGGGTGGACCTGGAGAACATTATTTAAGTGAGATGAGCCAGTCACAGAAAGTGAAGGGTCATATGTTTTCTCTCATATGCGGAAGTTAGGGAGTAATCAGGATACCAGAGAGACTTCAGATAATGGAGGAGAAACTTCAGGGGAGCCAGGGAGGTGGTCTAGGGGAAGGGGGAGCGGGGAGGGAGGGTCAGTGAAGGAATCACTTCCATTGACATTACGTACATATGTAAGAATACCAATGCCAATCTCAATACCCTGTATGGGGAGAGGGAGAATGGGGAGGGAGCCAGGGGGAAAGCCCGCCAAGTGCTGTGTGCAGGTATGTCACTATCACTATGAACTGCAGTACAAGACTATAATGCACCAATAAAACTATTAAAAAAAAAGAAATACAACTGGCACAGAGCTTCCTCAATAAATACTGCTGAATGAATAAGTGAACCAGCTTAGATATATGGACATAAAAAGGGGAGATTTGAGTGGGGCGTGGTGGTGCACACTTGTAATCCCAGTACTTGGGAGGCTGAGACAGGAGGATCACAGGTTCACGGCCAGCCTCAGCTACTTAGTGAGGCCCTCCGCAACTTAGAGAGACCGTTTCAAAATAAAGAATAAAAAATAGGGTGGGGGTGTAGCTCGGAGGTAGAATGCTCCTGGGCTCAATTCCTAGTACCGCAAAAAAAGGGGTGGGGGAGATTTGGTGGGTAACTTCCTATCAAGATTGAATTTAACATTACTTATTATAGAAGTTCAAAAATTTGTGTACATGAGAATAACCCTGATCCATTTTTTTAAAAAGAGAATTTCCTTGAAGTTTGTGTGTGTGTGTGTGTGTGTGTGTGTGTGTGTGTGTGTGTGTATGTGAAAGAGAGAGAAAGAGAGAAATAGATAGATAGATAGATAGATGATAGATAGATAGATAGATAGATAGATAGATACCAGGGACTGAGCCGAGGGGCATTCTACCTCCAAGCTATACCCCCAGTCTTTTTTATTTTTTGTTTTGAAACAAGGTCTTGCTAGGTTGCTGAGAGTCTCACTACATTGCTAAGGCTGCCTTCTAACTGGAGATCCTCCTGTCTCAGCCTCCCAAGTACTAGAATTACAGGTGTGTACCACTACGTCGAGCTCCTTAACATTTTTTTAAAGCTTAGTAATTTTTTTTTTGTGTGTGTGGTACTGGAGATTTGAATCCAGGGGCATTCTACCTCTGAGCTACACCCCCAGCCCTACTTTATGTTTTTATTTTGAAACAGGGTCTCACTAAGTTGTAGAGGGCCTTGATAAATTGCTGAGGCTAGCCATGAACCCATGATCCTCCTGTCTCAGCCTCCCATGTACTGGGATCACAGGGGTGCACTACCGCGCCCCGCTAAGCATAGTAACTAATTATGAAGGATTGGTTAGGGAAGTAATAGTTTTATGTGAAACCAAGAGCTTCTGTTACTTTTTGCTCTTTTTTTTATTTTTTGGTACTGGGAATTGAACCAAGGGGCGTTCTACCTTTGAGCTACACCCACAGACCTTTTTTTTTTTGTTTTTGTTTTTGTATTTTGAAAGAGGATCTTGCTAAATTGTTGACAGTCCTGCTAAACTACTGAGAATCTCGCTAAGTTGCTGAGGCTGGCCTCGAACTTGCAATCCTCCCATCGCACCCTCCCAAATACTGGAATTACAGGCATGTACCACCACGCCCGGCTACTTTTCGCTATTTCTGAAATCAGTGTCATAAAACTGACTCTAAGGAGGCTTCAAGTCTTGGGCACTGTCATGTGTATTTCTCAGAGAATACAGGGGAGTAGTTCTGGAATCTTTCTGAGCTAGTGTCTGGGTCTCAGAGGACTCCTTCCGGAGAGAATGAGCTTTAGCCAGGATGAGGTGTGGTGTTTGGGGGGACTCTAGTCAATTCCATGTAGATTATGAGCTCTTTCTAAACAAGCGCAACCCCATCACATCCATTGTTTGAGGGCACAGTCAGGGAACTTTTTATGTCTACTTCTAACTTTTTTTTTTTTTCCTGCTAAGTGAAGAAAAACGGCCAGGACTACACTCTAGATCAGTACTTCTCAGAACGGTCCTTGCACTATCTGAAATACGATCCGGTCTTGGTGATTAAGAATGTAGGTTCTTGGCTCCAGGCCAGACTCACTGCATGGAAGGCTGGGAGTGGGGTCTTAAGAATCTGTTCCTCCTGACTCTGATGAACATCATGTTTGGGAACTACCTGTAGGCACTCCTCCAAGAACTCTGCTCTCAGTCCCGATTAAGACTGTCCAGAAAGCCAAGTTGCTATGGGCTGAAGCACATGCCCTTTCCTCTGAGACACCTCTGACTTCAGCACATAATGCGACCTAACAGACCTTACGTTTTTGACAGTTTCCTGGAACTGACCTGTTCATTTTATGAGACTTGGATGCTAGGACTGGCAATGGTTCAGTCAAAAGCTCAAAAATTATGATCTGGGAAGACTGCTTTCCTAGAAGTCCCTCCCCCCATGATTACAACCCAATGGTATTCAACACCAACCCTCAGAGTACATAAGAGGAGGGAATTTTGTGACTTGACATTCACATTTGGAATTTAAACTGACACGGGATATGCTGGCTAGATTAGAAAGTAAAAAACAGAGCTCCTTAGATTACAGTGATTTCAAATCTAGAGAGACCCCCCTCAAAAAAGGGATGAGCCCCTAGTAGCTTGTCTGTAATATGGGTGCCAGGCCTTGGCATGAGCAGGCCGACAGGGGAGACGCCTGACCTGAACTGGGCCAAAAAGACCCTCCTGAAATGTGTCTGGAGGGCCAGAGCACCCACACACTGGCAGAACTGGGCCACCTGAGCTGGGAGCCAGAACCCCGCCCGCTGGAGAAACTGAGACCCAAAGCGGCCCTCTCTGCCCGCTCCACATCTCACTGAACCTCACTGAGAAGCAGCCAGTGGGGCATTCAGAGTCCACCCATACCTCCTTCCCTTCTTTCTGTCTCGTTCGTTCATTCGTTCATTCATTCATTTTGTGGTACTGGGGATTCGAAGGAGCATTCTGTCTTCCGGGTACGCCCTCAGCCCATTTTACTTTCTGTTTTGAAACAGTTTTGCCACACTGCTGAGGCTGGCCTTGAACCTGTGATCCTCCTGTCTCAGTCTCCTCAGTACTGGGATTACAGGCGTGTGCCACCATGCCCCGCTCAGAGTCTACTTCTGATGTCTGCCAACAAAGGACTTAAATAAAGATAAGCTGACACTGATTCTGACTTGATAAAGACATCGTAAACCCTCTCTCATGCTCCCTCAAAAAGTACCTTGCAAGCTGGGCGTGGTGGCGCACGCTTGTAATCCCAGTACTTGGGAGGCTGAGACTGGAGGATCCGGGTTCGCGGCCAGCCTCAGCTACTTAGTGAGGCCCTCTGCAACTTAGAGACCCTGTTTCAAATTTAAAAAGAGTAAAAAATAGGGCTGGGGGTGCAGCTCGGAGGTAGAATAACCCTGGGTTCCATCCCCAGTACTGTAAAAAAAAAAAAAGGCCAGAGGTAGACTGTCTCTGGGTTCATTCCCCAGTACCCCTGGCCCCCTCCCACACACAAATTAGCAAGGTATTTACCTCAAATGTAACTCAGTGCAAGCACCTTCGACTTATTTTTTTAAGTGAGAGGACTTGAGGTGGCCTTGAGCTCTGCTGTCAAAGCTGACGAGTCGATAGACTCGGGTTCTGGATCTGTCACAATATCTTTTCTTTCAGGTGGCAGGAAGCACAGGTGGCTCCTCACTGAGTTCCCATCTCTAAGGTGATGTCAAAAATTCACTGCCTACAAAATGGCCAAACACTTACACTGAGCTGAGTAGTGACCAAAAAGAGAAGACACTTGCCAATACAGCAACATACCTTCTTTCCCAAGTGGTAGCCCCAAGCTTTCCTCGACTATTTGCTTTAGCTTTTTGGCAGGTACAACTAAAGGAAGAACTATAAATGCACCTATTTCACCTTCAAAAACATTAATTCCCCTTTCTCCACCAGTTACTTGCCCAATAATTTTCAGAGGCCAAAACCAGTTTCCTTCTTTTTTTTTTTTGCGGTACCAGGGATTGAACCCAGGGGCGTTCTACCTCCACGCTACACCCCTGGCCCTATTTTTTTATACTTTATTTTGAAACCGGGTCTCACGAAGTTGCAGAGGGCCTCACTAGGTAGGTAGGTAGGTAGGTAGGTAGGTAGAGAGAGAGAGAGAGAGAGAGAGAGAGAGAGAGACGGGGGGGAGGGGAGAGAGAGACGGGGGGGAGGGGAGAGAGAGAGAGAGAGCGCACGAGCGAGCTGAGGCTGGCCGCGAACACGGATCCTCCGGTCTCCGCCTCCCAAAGTACTGGCCACCACGCCCAGCCAGTTTCCTTCTTAATATTTTATAAAAGGAGCAAGTATGTTTCAGGTTCCTGGATAAAGAGGAAATAGGATCAAATGGGAAAATATGTCCACAACAGATTGTGCATCCAAAGAGAACAACAGAAAAGAGAATCAGGGAGACGGCTGGGGTGAGGACGCATGGGCTGAGCGTCTGAGAACAAATAAAGCAGAAGGTGACAAGGGGCCTGTCACCGTGGCATCCACAGCACCCTGTCCTCTCCCTACCACAGCCCTCACCACACTGTGCTGTGTTTAGCCCACTTCCAAACTAAATTCTAGCAAAGAAGGGAGAAGGGTTACAAGCTTCACCGTCTCCCCAAAAGCCTGGCACAGGCTCTTGATGTTTTTGATTGTTTTTACAGCGCTAGGGCTTCACACATGCTAGAAAAGCACTGTACCACTGAGCCTGCACGTGCCAGCCCTGAAGAGTTCTGGATGCATGAAAGTGCGATGAATGAATGAATGCATGGAAGATCCAGTGGAGGGCAACCCCAAACCCCTAAGCAATGCTCATTCAGAAGCCAACGACCAGTGCCTTGCTCCAGATGCCAGTAAAGATCTCACCACGTCTATATGGGTGACGATTAAGACAGGTACTCAACTCTGAATGGGTAAACCTAAAATTGTCCCTGTGAGAACAAATGACCTCCATGCAGACCATCTGCAGAACCCCGAGCAGCCCAGCAGCGACCTGGGGTGGAAGGGTGGCGGCTGGTCCACCAAAGGAAGTCAGCCAAGGCAGAGGCAAGGGGACGTGGTCACACCAGGATCAGGGACGACCACAGAGCGAAAGGGAACAAACCAGGTTATCTATTTTCTACTAGTCACTTGACTTACATGAAAACACCCAAGGAAAACAGCTAGTCACGGCTGTTTCATTTTCTTAACACTCAGCGATGTACTGAAACATTCCATTTTCTTCAATAACAATCTGGCACAGAGCAAGAAAAACTATGTTTAATCTTACACATACCTTTAGATTTCAATAATAAAAAGTATTGCCTGAGTAGATTCTAAAATGGCAAGCAGCACTGCAGGAGAGCTGGGCCTCAACTTCCCTCCTCAAGCCCCACGTCGCCGACATGACCAAGCTTGCTTCCAACTACTGAGCTCCGTGAAACGAAAGGGCTTCCCTGCCCACCTTGCTCCTCGCTGTTGCTTCTTGCCTCGTTTTCCTAACTGCAGAATTAGGCTGAAGCTTTTTGATGATTTAGTTTTTATCTCAGTTCCTATCTCAGCTAAAATAAGCCTAGTCTTTTTTTTTTTTTTTTTTTTGCGGTGTCAGGGATTGAACCCAGGGGCGTTTTACCTCCGAGCTACACCCCCGGCCCTATTTTTTATACTTTATTTTGAAACCTGGTCTCACTAAATTGCAGAGGGCCTCACTAAGTAGCTGAGGCTGGCCCCGAACAGGGATCTTCCGGTCTCCGCCTCCCAAGTACTGGGATTACAAGCATGCGCCACCACACCCGGCAAAAATAAGCCTAGTCTTGACCTCTTGGTCCACGAGAAGACAGATGCTATTACAAGGAACCTTTAACCTGGCTGAAGACCACAGAGAAGCATAAGAAGTAAAATCATCAGGAAGGGTAATGAGTTTAAGATTGTTTATAATTAATCATGAAAGATATCAAATGATTACTTTGGTCGACCTGTGGAATAATCATACCTATCAGCATAGAAAAACTAGCTCAATGGTTATGCTGACTCTGCCTGAAATGCAATTTTAAATAGTTGTACCTTGAACTATTCAAAATAGATTTATCAATGTACACTTTACATACAGAAAAACTGACCCTTTTGCTAATTTTAATATCAGGGAACAATCTCCATAATCAGGGTAAAGAAAGATTGCCCCCCAAAAGTCCCCAAGGACCCTCTGTGGTCAGTCCTTCCCCACTCCCTAATCTGTTTCTGTGCCTGGTCCTGTCTTCCCTGGAACATCATACAAATGGAACCAAATTTGGCTTCTTTCATTTAATACAACACATTTGGGATTAGGTTTTTGTTTGTGTGTGTGTGTGTGTGTGTGTGTGTGTGTGTGTGTGTTTTACTGGGGATGGAACCCAGGGGCATTCTACCTCCAAGCTACTACCCCAGCCCTATTTTTTTATTTGGAAACAGGGTCTTGCTAAATTGATGAAGCTGGCTTCAAACCTGTGATCCTCCTATCTCAGCCTCCCAACTACTGGGATTACAGGTATCCACCACTATGCCTGGCCATAGCTGTAACTTTTTAAACACTGCAGGTTCTTGACAAATCAAATACGACTTAAGCTATAATTCAGATGTTCTACTCATTTTTCTTCCTGTTAGCCATGATGTAATGGGGGGAAAAGAGGAGAAGGCACTAACATTTACCCTTTCCAAATGCTACTGTTACATACCTAATCTGATTTAATCCTCACAATTAGGTAACATAAATGTTACATGCGTTGGACTAGTAAGAAAACTGGGGCCCAGAAGAAAAACAACCTTACTTGGAATCAAACAGCTACACAAAGACAGGCCAAATAAATGCCCAGGCAGCTGCCTCAAACATCTACTCTCTTTTCACTCTATCTAAGGATCATAAGCTACTGTAACACTAGTGCTATTTTAATGGAACTTTCAGGACTTTGTATAAGTAAGAACTTCACAAAGGCTTTTAGAAGGTCACCATGGATTCCTCCAGATGCTATCATACCTGAAAAACATTAAGCGTTCTGAGTAGACTTAAAGATAAAACGTTATGATCATAAATACATGTCTTAAGGGACAGGTTCTCATCCTAAACCTTCCAAGATAAGGTAATTGTAGAGGCCGGGCATGGTGGCGCACGCTTGTAATCCCAGTACTTTGGGAGGCGGAGACCGGAGGATCTGGGTTCGCGGCCAGCCTCAGTTCTCTGTCTCTCTGTCTCTCTCTCTCTCTACTTAGTGAGGCCCTCCGCAACTTCGTGAGACCCGGTTTCAAAATAGAGTATAAAAAATAGGGCCGGGGCATGACGCGGAGGTAGAACACCTCCGGGTTCAATCCCTGGTACTGCAAAATAAATAAATAAATAAATAAATAAATAAATAAATAAATAAATAAGGTAATTGTATAACTAACCTATTTTGGTGGTAATGATTAATAACCACGAGCATCTCTGAAATAAGCCCAGAACTTTGGTTGTCTGGCTACTTCCACATTTTTTTGTTTTGGGTGCTGGGGAGAGAGCCCAGGGAGATTCTACCTCCAAGCTACACCCCCAGCCCTACTTTATTTTTATTTTTGAAACAGGGTCTCGCTAAGTTGATGAGAGTCTCACTACTTGCTGAGGCTGTCCTTGAAGCTGCGATCCTCCCGTCTCAGCCTCCCAAGTACTGGGATTACAAGCGTGCGCCACCACACCTGGCTTACTTTCACAAGTGACGGCAAACAATTTTAGCAGATTGCTACAGAAACCATAGTGTGAAGGATGACTGTCATAGACACTGATAACTATTCCATCTCTACTGAAGGTTCTTTTACTGGGGAATGAAAGTGACCAAAGTATGTTATTTGCATGTACAAATATGTGACAGTGAGTCCTACTATTACAATATATCCTATGTAGCTATAATATATCCTACGTATAATCATAATATACCAATAAAAATTAAAAACAATTAAAAGCTCTATTTTCGCATTGACCTACAAGTCAGGAATTGACAACATGACTCCTCTAGAGTCCAGTTTTATCCCCAGCCTGGGAACAAAACATGTTCCTGTAGCTTGTAGGCCTGGGGAAAGGCATGTTAAACTTAACTCATCTTCATCCCTTCCTTCTTCTCACTCCCCAAAAAGAACCTTAGTTACTATCACAGTGAGAGAAACTGACATTGTAAAGCTGTCCTAGTTGTGTTAATTCCCTGCCTGGGTTGAAGGTCCCTTTTCTGTATCATATGGTGCCCTAATTAATTTCAGGCAGGAACAAGCCTGATAGACTACCGCTGGGGTTGAAAGGGCGCCACACCTACCTTGACTAACGTAGCAGCTACGACCTGAGCACCCCCAGGCTGAGAGTTCACAGTCCAACACTTCTCAACACCCCAAGATTGAAGGGCACACTATCAAGAAGTCGGATAGAAAAGTCCCTGCTTTAAAAAGAAAGCTACACTTAGAGAAAGAATGCAGACTGTCTTATCAAAAAGAAAATTCGCCGGGCGTGGTGGCGCACGCTTGTAATCCCAGTACTTTGGAGGCGAGACTGTAGGATCCGGGTTCGCAGCCAGCCTCAGCTACTTAGTGAGGCCCTTCGCAACTTCGTGAGACCCGGTTTCAAAATAAAGTATAAAAAATAGGGCCGGGGGTGTAGCTCGGAGGTAGAACGCCCCTGAGTTCAATCCCCGGTACCGCAAAAAAAAAAAAAAAAAAAAAAAAAAAAAAATTCAAGGACTAAAGTAAATATGGTTTTAGTGAGACTCTGAGGCTTTGTGTCATGTGAATGGGTGGGCTGCTTATATTTTAAAATGTTTAACAGCTTCCCTGGGCATTCCACCCACATTTTTTTCAAGTTGCTCAGTTTCTCTGACGTTTCATGAGAATACTGGCCATGAAACTTGACCACTTTCCACCCCACTACAAAAAGCAGGGCATTTCTTTTTCTAGGAGGCTGGGTTCCTTTATTTATGAGAGCTAGGCATGGCATAAAGGCTCCTTTCTGTGTGTATGTGGTATGGGGGATTGAACCCAGGGGCATTCTACTTTCAAGCGACACCCCCAGCCCTTATTTTTTTTTTGTTTCAAAACAGGGTCTCACTAGGCTGCAGAGAATCTTGCTAAGTTGCTGAGGCTGGCCTCAAACCCGTGATCCTCCTGTCTCAGCCTCCCAAGTACTGGGATTACCGGCATGTGCCACCCCACCTGGCTAAGATTCTTTTTGGTATATGAAAAAGAAATGATGACTAACTCAATTATGGAAAATGATGAGTCATAGAGGAAGAGACTGTTCATTAGCAAAGGGTACTCGGTACTCTATAAGCCACAGTCTTTAGATCCATACTGTACACCTGTAATCCCAGTACTTGGGAGGCTGAGACAGGAGGATTGCAGGTTCGAGGACAGCCTTATCAAGCAGAGACTCTCATCAACCTAGCAAGACCTTGTTTCAAAATAAAAATTAAGTAGGGCTGGGGGTGTAGCTCGGAGGTAGAATGCCCCAGGGTTCAATCTCCAGTACCACACACACACAAAACAAAGAATATAGACTTAAATATCCTACCTCGCTGTGATAAGAGGTTCTAGAATCAAGGATACTCCCAAAGCAAGACATGCATCTTGAGCCCAGACCTTGGTTTCTAAATAACATTTCTCCTTTAAAAGGAACCAGGGCTTCTTGGAAAAGTGGTTGATTCCAAGGTTGGGGCAGGAAATTACAAGATGATGCTAGAGTATCTAGTAGAGCCAGATAGTAGGGAGATGCTCAAAATCAACAGAATGGAGGCATGTTAAAGGACACAGGAGTCACCTGGTACGGTGGCACACGTCTGTGATCCCAGTACTGGGAGGCTGGGACAGGAGGATTATGGGTTCAATGTCAGCCTCAGCAACTTAGAAAGACCCTGATTCAAAATAAAAAAAATAAATAAAAAGAGTGGAGGGTATAACGCAGTGGTAGAATGCTCCTGGGTTCAGTCCCCAGTGCCCCCCCCACACATAACCACAGAAATCAATCTGAAAGAACTCCCAAGGGCTTAAGACAGAACAATTTGAGCAACAAAATAAGATTATAACCATAAATTTGATTATGAAATAAATATTCATGAGTCCAGACTTATAAATAAAAATTAAATTAATAAATAGTTGAGAAGGGGCAGCTTCCTCTTTAATAAATGATGAAAGATTAAGGGAACTATAAAATCACCATTAGAATACCATAGTAATAACTGGTAAGCAAGATCAATCAACAGATGTTAAAAACAGAAAAGTCTGAGGAGAAACAGGATGTCTGAACATTCTCCAACTATTTTCCCCAAGACACATACTCATTACAACACAGGAAAAACTTTACCGTGGAGAAACCTGGCAGACACCGCCATAATCAAATGATTAAGAGAAACTTCACCAGTCATAAGAGGTTTAACATCAGGGACCCCAGGGTGACCCAGTGAAAAGGATATATCACTTTTGTGGTATTCTTTGCCAAAAACATAACCTCAATTCAATTTTGAGACAACACCAGACAAGCCCAAATTGAGGGTAATTCTACCAGATATGTGACCAGTCCTTGCTGAAAGAGAGGTCATTAAAGACGAGGAACGGCTAAGGAGCCCCAGAGACTGGAAGAGAGTGAGGACACGAGCCAACTGAAGGCCGGGCTTCTAGATTCTCAACAGAAAAATGACTTTAGGGGCGTGGTGGCGCAGGCTTGTAATCCCAGTACTTGGGAGGCGGAGACCGGAGGATCCGGGTTCATGGCCAGCCTCAGCTACTTAGTGAGGCCCTCCACAACTTCGTGAGACATGGTTTCAAAATAAAGTATAAAAAAATAGGGCCGGGGCTATAGCTCGGAGGTAGAACACAGCTGGGTTCAATCCCCAGTACCGCAAAAAAAAAAAAAAAAAAAAAAAGTCTGATGAAAAATGACTTTAGTGAAAAAAACCTGAATAAAGACTGTAGTTCTAAATACAAAATAACCTTGGCTTCAGTACGGCCTCTAGTCCTGCTCCGGTCTGTATTCTAGTGAAAGCCCTGCAGGGATTCCAGTGACCAGACCTCGGGAACTGCTCCTAACCCCTGGACACACAAGACAACCAACCCCGCCAACACACACAGACCACAGGAACAAGTACTTTGTGTGTGTGTGGGGGGGGTGCTGGGGATTGAACCCAGGAACATTCTACCTCTGACTATACCCCCAGCCCTATTTTATTTTGAAATAGGGTCTGAGTTGCTCAGGCTGGCCATGAACCTGCGATCCTCCTGTCTCAGCCTCCTAAGTACCAAGATTACAAACTGCGCCACCACACCCGGCTCAAGTATAATTACTTTTTAAAGCACCCCATTTACTCCCAAAAAATGTCAACCGATTTCAAGCTGTCTGATGATGAGTCAAACGGATTGATTCTTAGTCCCCTCTTATTTTTGAAGGCGGCGGCAACACTTCCTGCTCCCTTCTTGCCTCACCGCCCTGAAGGAATTGCTTTTCCAATATGATTTCCAATCTTTTGACTTGGTATTGGCCTATAATGGTATGGTCTCACGGTTTTTAGAATACAAGAGAAATAAGGATGAGAGATGACTTCTACAATCTCAGCAACTGTACCCTGACCTAGCTAAAGATAGTCTCTCTTATTTGCAGTTCTAGCAGAGTTCAGGAAAATCTGCGAATGTAATAACATTCTAGAGATCACACAACTCTCTTCCTATCTCCCTGGGACTCACGTTAGGCAGATTTCTAATGAAGGTCCCTCCTACATAGATAGGAACTAACATTAGATGGCATACCAAGCCAGGAGTGGTGGTACACGTCGTAATACTAGTACTTGGGAGGTTGAAACAGGATAGCAGAGTCAAGACCAGCCTCACAATTTAGTGAGGCCCTTGACAACCTAGCAAGACCCTGTTTCAAAACAAAAATAAAAAAAAGGGCTGGGGGTGTAGCTTGGAGGTAGAATGCCTCTGGGTTCAATCCTCTATACCAAGGAAGGAAGGAAGGAAAAGAAGGCAGGGAAGGAGGGAAGGAGAAAGGGAGGGGAAAGAAAGAAAGGCAAGTAAGAAAGACAAAGAAAAGAGATGGTACACCAAAGGCGAATTCTTTTTTTTATTCTTAGTTGTTTATTTTTTTTAACGTGCTTTTATTGGTGCATTGGAGTCTTACATTGCAATGAATATCTATTTGATGTTAATATATATGCACACAGCTCTTAGTGTTCCCCCCCAACCAAAGGCGAATTCTAAACACAATTTCATCACAGAGCTAAAATTATACCCTTTTAAAATAACATCAGAGGCTGGCGTGGTGGTGCACACTTGTAATCCCAGTACTTGGGAGACTGAGACAGGAGGATCACAGGTTCAAGGACAGCCTTAGCAAGTAGTGAGACTCTCAGTAACCTAGCAAGACTCTGTTTCCGAATAAGAAATAAAATTGGGCTGGGGGTGTAGCTTGAAGGTAGAATGCCTCTGGGTTCAATCCCCAGTACCACACACACACACAAAAGAAAATCAGCATAATTTTTTACCACTCTTTGAAAAATATCTTCCCTTTGAAAACTCAAGAGATCTTAATTATTCTAGATCATAAAATAGGCTTCAAGGAAGAAACAAAAAGATATTTTTTCTAGAAAAAGACACAAACAATACAAAGTAATAAAACTGTTCTACTTTCAGAGAAACAATGACAGCACACACAAACTCTAGAATGTGTTTATAATTTTTTCTCTAGTAGAACATGGTTGGTTTTGCATATTTAATACCTAAGATATGAATGTAACACATAAATGACCTAAAAATCAGTATTTCCCCAAGAGGGGTGAGATTTTTATTTACACCCTTGAAAGAGTTGTGCCCGACTCCTTTAGACCAGGCCAGTAGCCTGACTTCTTGGGACATCTAAAGGCACGGTGACGGGATTATGTGGTGTCTTCCCCAAACACAAAGCTGACTGACACACACCTGGCTCACCTGGCCCTCTAATCGCCTCAGCGTAAGAGCTCAGTAGCACTTGGTCCTGTGTAGTCAGGACCAAGTATTTGGGGCAAACTAACAGTGGTAGTAATCATACCGCCATTTGCTGGAAATCTCTCCAGTTGTATTATTCATAAACCCAGACCAACAAATAACTCAGACATATTAGTAAATGCAAATAAAAAATTAGAGGCTGAGGATATAGCTCAGTGGTAGAGTACATGTCTAGCATGCATGAGACCTTGGGTTCGAGCCACAGCACCGCCAAAAAAAATTATTTTTAAGTATTTACTGAAATCAGTGTGACACAATAAATATTGGCTGAATGAAGAGAGTTTTGTTTCCTTCAAATTAACAGGTTTATCCAGGTGTGGTGGTACTCATCTATAGTCTCTGCTACTCGGGTGGCGAAGGCAGGAGGGTGGCAAGTTTGAGGCCAGCCTCAATAACTTAGCAAGACCCTGTCCTCAATATATAAAACAAAAAGGGATGAGATTGTAGCTCTGCAGTAGGGCGCCCCTAGGATCAACATCCAGTACTGTAAAACAAAAAGTGGGGGCAGCCGGCGTGGTGGCGCACGCTTGTAATCCCAGTACTTTGGGAGGCAGAGACTGCAGGATCCGGGTTCACGGCCAGCCTCAGCTCTCTCTCTCTCTCTCTCTCTCTACCTAGTGAGGCCCTCCGCAACTTCATGAGACCGGTTTCAAAATAAAGTATAAAAAAATAGGGCCGGGGGTGTAGCGCGGAGGTAGAACGCCCCTGGGTTCAATCCCCGGTACCACAAAAAAAAAAAAAAAAAAAAAGCGGGGGCGGTCTAGCCATGCTCTGTACAGTCCTAAGGAGGCAGTTGTGTGCATGCATTTTAACTGAGGACATAAATATAAAATGAATAATAGCTCAAAAATTTTGGTGAAGCTTGGCCATTATCCATGAAAGGAAGATTCCTGCCTTAGTCCTTTGCTTCCTCCTAGTCCCAGGACTCAAAAAGTGAGAAATAACATTTCTGTGAAGAAATGAAATTCTATCAATTAAATATTTAACTGTTTTTGTGAACTCTGCCCGTGCTAGACTGGAGGAGTGTGATTCTTTTGCATCCATTCACCTAGTGCTGTTCTGTGCTAAGGCTGGGCTCCCCCCCTCACCTGAAGCGGGGGGGGGGGCTCACAATTTCCTAACTCAGTATAAAGCCTCTGCCTCACACCACACTCCCTGCCTACAGGGTGACTTGCTGCCTCCTACCACTGTTCATGTTATTAAATCGTGTTGAGCTTTTTGGAATCAACCAGGGGTGCCCAGGTCCTGTGATGAAGAACTGAGGGCAGGAGATTGAGAAGCACTGCCCCCCTCCCTGAGCTTCCTGGAGTCCCCTGCATCTGAAAATCCCAGAGGACGTGAAGACCAGGGCCAAGCTCACTTCCCCTGGTCTGGGCAACTTCTGCCTGCCTGGGGTTCTCTCTAGTAAGAACAGCTTGGCCTCTGGAATCCCGTCTAGCTCAAAACTGCAGAAATACTTTGATTCTCAAGATTCCTTAAGAACTCCTATAACACATTTTGGCCTAGGAAAAAAAATGTAGTCAAGGTTATTTAAAATAAATGAGGGCGGGAGGATATAACTACAGTATATTATTTGGGAACTTCAGAGTATCTCCATATAAAATTCTTTAGCCTTTATCTTACCAAAGAAATTGTCTTTGCTTGTTTAAAAAGGATAGAAAATGGTTTTTAAATTTTTCAGTTTCTAACAAAGCACAGAAATCTTCTCATGGCTTTTGAAATCAAGAGATGTATATACTCTGAACACCTAAAACCATAAAGAAAGGGTCCTTCAAAGCCTCAGAGACTTAGGAAGACCCTGTTCCAAAAATAAAAAATAGAAAGGGCTGGAGTATATGTAGCTCTGGGGTAGAATGCCCCTGGATTCAATCCCCAGTGCCAAAAACAAAAAAACAACACCGAACTGTGGTTGGGTGCAAGAAAAAGATACGTGTAAAATAAATAAGTAAATAAATATGTGACTTCTAAGAGAAGTGTTCAGGTCACGAAAGACCAGGCTTCTCCTCTCCACCACACACACCCAGGTTACAAAGTCAAACTCCTATGTAATCATTACGGCTTATTAAGAAGATATCAAATCTAGTATTCCAAACATGAGCCACTCAGAAAATCCATTTTTCTCTAGGGGCAGGGAGGTGACTCATGGGGCATGATGTTCTAGCAGTAACATAAAAGAGAACTGTTAATAAAATGCAGTCTAAGCAAAACCCCTGGGCCTCCCTCTGGGAAACACCAGCAGGAGAGAACTTCTTTGGTGACAGTTTGTGAGAGCTGGTGCTACTTGATAAATGGACGTTTAAAACCCTTCATGAAGAATCAGGTATCTTCACTCTTCTCCCTCTGACTTGTACAACAAATGTGCCTGAACCCACCCATCTTTGCATTCTATCTTAAAAAGATTTCAAGAGCAAACTGCTTCCTTCAGTAGCACCTGGCTTCCATTCATATTCACACAACGTCTTTCCATTAGAACTTGAGAAATTTCAGAAATCTGAACAGTAACACCCATATTTACAGAATCAAAAGCAAAAAGCACACACAGAATGTGATGGTATTTCTTTTTTTTTTTTTTTTTT
>PVJS01020213.1:7989-33047 GCA_004027185.1 Glis glis
ATTTCTTTTTTTTTTTTTTTGGTACTGGAGATGGAACCCAGGGGCATTCTACCTTCCAGCTGTACCCCCAGCCCTATTTTTTATTCTTTATTTTGAAACAGGGTCTCACTAAGTAGCTGAGGCTGGCCGCGAACCTGGGATCCTCCTGTCTCAGCCTCCCAAGTACTGGGATTACAAGTGTGCGGCACCACGCCCAGCTCTGATTTCTCATTTTTAAAAGCAGCTTTACCGAGATGTACTTCACATACCAGACAGTCTGCCCATTGAAAGTGTATAGTTCATTGTTTCCACTATGTTCATGGGTTTGTGCAACTTCAGTCTGATTTTGGAACACTTTTGTCCCCCTTAAAAGAAACCCTAAGTTGTTACTTCTCATCACTCCTCAGCTTGTTAGTTTTTGGAATAAGCCAGGACAAATGCTTAGTTTAGCTTGGTGCCAAATATGTAAGTGCGTGGTAAAAAATGATTATAACTTTTTTCCGGCAGACTCTATTTGTGGTAAAGCCCATTTACATTACTTTAGAGAAGGCAAAAATGGGATAATTGTTTGTTGAATGGATGTTTGCATATTATACGGTGCAAGGATATTTTCCTCAGTGCTGGCTAGAGATGTAAAGATAAAAGATACTCCTTCAGTTAAGAGAGGTGTATTCAAGTAGGAGGAAGGAGGCTGGTATAAAAATTAAAAAACAAAGCAGAATATAATTACTGCTTTCAGGAAGGCATAAACAAAATATTTGAAAGTAGAAAGTTATCGAAAGATTAATTAGGCTCTGCTGAGAGTGTAGGAACCAATGAAAACTTCTCAAAGGAGGCACCATTTTGGTCAGAACTTAAGATGTTGGAAAAAGGGACTTTGGGTTCCCGTAAAGACTACATGAAGATGGTGTTATGGTCTTAAATCTTTTGTTTGTTTTCTCATGCTGCTGCCAAATGGTGTCCTCTGGTAACTGTACCCATACTTTTTGATATTTCTAATCTGTTATGAACCTGGGAAACTAAATGTTTTAAGTAAGCTTTTAATGGGAGTGTGATGTCTATGAGAAGAGGGTATCAGTATGTGGTCTTATGCTGTCACTTTGAATTACTTGCCTGCTTGTTTATTCTCTGGGTTTGGCAGTTAATTGGCTTTGTAGAATAAATAGTTCCTAGATAAATTTGAGTTCTTTTTTTTTTTTGCGGTACCAGGGATTGAACCCCAGGGGCGTTCTACGTCCACGCTATACCCCTGACCCTATTTTTTATACTTTATTTTGAAACCGGGTCTCACGAAGTTGCGGAGGGCCTCACTAGGTAGAGAGAGAGAGAGAGAGAGAGAGCGCGCGAGAGAGAGAGAGACAAGGGGGGGGGAGAGAGAGAGCACGAGAGAGCTGAGGCTGGCCGCGAACCTGGATCCTCTGGTTTCTGCCTCCCAAAGTACTGGGATTACAAGCGTACGCCACCACGCCTGGCGATAAATTGAGTTCTTACACGTTTTCCTCTTAACTTCTACTAGGAATTGTATCCCTTGACCTCTTTCAAACTTCCTATTTTTTCCCAGTGTACTTTTTGACATAACACCTCCAAGTACAACATGTCCAAAACTGAGCTTCTTCCCCTACTCTTTCCAATTTTTTCAATTTTTGCCTTGATTAATAACATAAATTTATTTATATATTTATTTATTTATTTATTTTTCGCGGTACTGGGGATTGAACCCGGGGCATTCTACCTCTGAACTACACCCCCAGCCCTATATTTTATTCTTTATTTTGACTGGATCCTCTGGTCTCAGCCTCCCAAGTACTGGGATTACAAATGTGCGCCACCATGCCGGCTTTTATTTTTAACTTTATTTTTTTGCGGTAATGGGGATTGAACCCAGTGGTGTTCTATCACTGAGCTACACCCCAGCCTTATCTTGCTAAATTACATGCGCTGGGCCTGAACCTGCAATCTTCCTGTCTCAAGTACTGGGATTACTGGTTTATCAAATCCCAAGTACTGGGATTACTGGTTTATGCCACCATGCCTGGCTCTTTTATTTTTTTGTGTGGTACTGAGGATTGAATCCAGGGGCATTCTACCTCAGAGCTACATCCCCAGCCCAGCCCTATTTTATCTCTTTATTTTGAAATTATCTCCATATGTTAACATGCACTGGCCTTGAACCTGTGATCTTTTTTTGTCTCAACCTCGGCAGTACTGGGATTGCAGGTGTGTGCCATCACACCCTAGTCATCTAGGAATGACTAGATTTATCACCATGTCTGAAATCTCAAAGTCCCCTGGCTTGATGGGACACATGGTACTAGGTACTATTGGAAGAAAATGTCATTTTTCTACTGTTTTTGATCTTTACCTCTTTTGCTATTTTTACTCTGAGGAAAAAGAACTGAAATGTAAATATTTGTCTGAATCTGTCTCAAAATAGATAGGGCTGGTGGACATCTATCTTTAAATGGTTAGCTAGGACCAGCTCAAGTCCAGAGGACTCTCTAGAATCATTGCAGAAAAAAAATTTAGCAACACAGATTTTTAAAAAGTATACTCAGGAAACTAGATGATTTGGTTTAGAGATGGCACATAACATCTTCTAATGAGTTTGTTTTGTGCTGCTTGCAGCACAAGTCTAAGGGTACAAATAGTGTAGTTTATATGCATTTATTAAGGTATATTGATTTTTCAGCTTTTCTCCTGATTTGAACAGTGCCCATTTTGTTGTTTCAATCTAAATGTAACTGTAAGAAGGTAGATTTTAAAATTTGAATTTGCTCCTCTAGGAAGTAGAGGCATTAGGAAACAATGTTTTTCAGTTAAATCTTAAGTATTTTTGGTTGATGGAAGGAAAGTGAGGTGCATGATAACCACTAAATGTGATAGTTGACTTTTTCTTGTTAGTTAGGGTTATGGCAGGTATGAGAAGTGACTGCAGACATATTCAGCTCTATCTATAGTAGTCTAATCCCAAATTACATTTCTTTCTCTACCAATTAGAGTTTGAGCAGAGAAGCAAATTATTGTGAGTGTATGAGAGACTTATTCCCTTCCAAATGTAGGAAGTGGCTGTGCATTCCTGAGTCTGGTGCTAGACTTGAAGTCAGTAGAACTGGCAGTCAGGAAGGGAAGATAGACGTGAAGTGGGGGAGAGTGTGATTAAACTGGAACCTGCGAAGATTTGGAAGTCATAGAAATGGGCCGGGAGCCCAAGTCAGTGACTTTGATGATGTGGGTATCTACAATAGGCATGGCATACTTTCCTGTGGAGCTCCACATAGGCCTGTCCCAGGATTATTTGGAAAAGCTAAAGGAGATCTGAGAAGAGATGGAATTGCTATGGGCCCAGTTGGTATCCCATGTCAAAGAAGGTGAGCCCAAAGTGCCCCACCTTGCGTTGACCTTCTAAACAAGAGCACGGCTGCTGTTTGATTTTTGTCTTCTAAACCTCATGGGATTTTCTTTTGAGGCCAACTTTAACCTACAACCATACAGGGTACAGAATTTAGAGAAGTGTAGTTGCAACCTAGCTACATCGATAAGACTATAGAGCCATCAAAACCTACCCCTTGTTGCTGTCACATGTATTCACACCTTTTTAATCATTTTAATTTGCAAGTAAAAGATGATTATGAAGTTATACTGCTGTCCATAATGCAACTATACATTGTTCAAATAACACAAACCTTTGCCTAAAAGAAGACACAAAATCCTTTTATCTATTATTGGCTTAGTTTTTCTTACCTAAGTCACATTTTATACTTAATATCTTGTAATTTAAATACTGTGACATGAATTGAGCTACCATTAGATGGATGTAAAAAGGGAGATTGAAAAAATAAATTGGTAGCCGGGCATGGAGCACATACCTGTAATCCCAGTACTTGGGAGGCTGAGACAGGATCCCAGGTTTGTGGCCAGCCTCAGCAACTTTAGCAAGGCCCTCTGCAACTTAGTGAGACCCTGTTTCAAAATAAAAAAAAATGAGGATTTGGGGGTATAGCCCAGAGGTAGAATGACCCTGGTTTCAACCCCTAGTACCACAGGGGGAAAAAAGTAAATTGGTCAATATGTATATTTTTATTTATTTATTTATTTATTTTTTTTGCGGTACCGGGGATTGAACGCAGGGGCGTTCTACCTCCGCGCTACGTCCCCGACCCTATTTTTTATACTTTATTTTGAAACCGGGTCTCACGAAGTTGCGGAGGGCCTCACTAAGGAGAGAGAGAGAGAGAGAGACAGGGAGAGAGACAGCGAGAGAGCTGAGGCTGGCCGCGAACCCGGATCCTCCGGTCTCTGCCTCCCAAAGTACTGGGATTACAACCGTGCGCCACCACGCCCGGCTCAATATGTATATTTTTATATTAAAGTTCTTATTTCTGTAGCTAGTTATGTGGTGATAGTTGTATAATATAGTTGTATAATTACCTTCTTTCATTGTCATTCCTGTCCTTGGCAAGTACTTGGTTGTGATTTTCTTGCCTGGTGGGGTGGGCCATACTTTCAGTCTTTAAGGGTCTGGACAATTAGCAGTTCTTCCTGGATTGCTTTCATTGATTTTAATAATAGTACATGGAAATAGTAAATGGAATCCCAGAGGAACTCCTGTGTTCCAGACATTCTTTTTGTTAGCCTCCTTGTGTATAGCAACCCAGCACCCCCCCGTTTCCAGTCACCCCAGTTAGTTCTGTAACCCCCTTTGTTGATTGATTGGCATGAAGACCCCAACATGATTGGGTGGCAGTTTTAACTTCCAGTTTAATGGTTCCATTGCTGCATCTGTTGGTGGAAACATCCTTCCTTGGGAATGAAGATCTCTAGATTAACAGCTTAATGTTGTTGGAATTGGAAGCAAAGAGAAAAAAGAAAGGTAAAAGAAGTAAGAACATATTTATATACTGATGGAAATAGCTAATAGAGGTAGAGATGATAGACTTGCTGGAGCCATGTCCTTGAAGAGGAAAGTTTTGACTTTAGCACAGGGTTGGCTTTATTTAGGTGTGCTGACAGTTTCTTGTATTAGGAAGAAACAGAGTATGTGGGCATAGGTGCATGTAGGCTGATAGATGCTGTGGTTATGTACCAGTGAATTAAGAAGCAAAGTCAGCAGTTAAGAATGAGAATGAGCTAATACAAATCCATATAGATATAGCTCACAATACTTGGGAGTAAATAAGATACTGTGTTACGGTGACAAAATACCTGAGATCAAACAACCTAAAAGGAACAAAGATTGGTTTTGGTTCACAGTTAAAGAGATTTCAGTCCATGGTCAGCTGGCTTCATTGTTTTGGGCTTGAAGTGAGGCAGAACATCATGGTGGCAAGAGTATGTGGTAGAGGAGATCACCTCATGGTGGCCAGGAAGTGGGGGGACGGGGTGGGGAAAGGAAAGAGAGGAAAAGAACCAGGCCCTGGGAACAAAATAAAAGGTATGCCCTCAGTGACACATCTCTTCAGTGAGGCCCCACCTCCTAAAGTTTACACCTGCCAATAGCACCACCAGCTGGGGACCAGCCCTTTCCCACTTGAGCCTTTGGGGGACATTTCAGATCCAAAGCATAGCAGGTGCCTTATACACAAGCATTTACTGTCATTGAAGGAATCATTAGTATCCAGTAAAGTGCAAAATAAATTAATGTACAGGTGGCTACTAGTGATTGAGTTCTAATTCTAGGTCTGATAACCATTTGAGTCTTTTTTGTTTGCCTAAAGGAGAAAACATTTATATACTGTTTTGAACTGTTATTCATTTTAAGTTAATGTAAAATATGGTAAATACTTTCAGAAAGTGAAATACTCTAGTAGCATTGAATGTGCATGTCACATTTACTCTGACACTGCAGGTTATATAAAGTAGTAATTAGGAGCGTGTCAGGAGTCAGACTGCCTGTTTATATCCCACCTATTCCACTCACCATGTGTTTCAAATAGCTATTGCTCTGGATCAGGTAGGTGGTTCTGATCATGCGGGCTACATTTGGCTAATTTCAGCTGGGTTGATTTTATATTGGATCACTCGGACATCCATGGTCATCTGGTGGGTTGGCTGGGGGCTACGTAGTCTGGTGTAGCTTTTCACATTTCTGGTGGGTTGGCTGGTTCTTTGCTGGAAGATGGAGAGTGAGGCACACGTATTTCAACATCGGTTAGGCTAGCTTGGGTTTGTTCACATGGTGGTGGCAGGATTCCAAGATAGTGAGTAGAAAGGTGCAAGATTTCTTTCAGGCTATTGGAACTGCACAAGATCTCTTCCCATTGGACATGGCCAGACAGAATTCAAGATGTGGGGAAAATCAGCTCTGCATTTTTGTGTGTGTGTATGGTACTGGGGATTGAACCCAGGGACATTCTACCTCCGAGCTATACCCCCAGCCCTATTTTTTATTCTTTTATTTTGGAGCAGGGTCTCGCTAAGTTGCAGAGGGCCTCACTAGGTAGCTGAGGCTGGCCGCGAACTCGGATCCTTCTGTCTCAGCCTCCTAAGTACTGGGATTACAAGCGTGCGCCACCACGCCTGGCTTCAGCTCTGCATCTTAAAGGAAGGGGCTGCATTGTCATATTTAAAGGGGTATGGATACAAGGATGGGTGGATTATTGGGACCATCTTTATAATCCTTTGTTACACAATGTGATTTTGTACAAATATCTCCATCTGTCAAAATTTTGTTTCCTAACCTATAAAAATCATTAGGAGAGCTGGGCGTGGTGGTGCACGCTTGTAATTCCAGTACTTGGGAGGCTGAGACAGTAGGATCGCAGGTTCGAGGACAACCTCAGCAAGTAGTGAGACTCTCAACCCAGCAAGACCCTGTTTCCAAATAAAAATAAAATAGGGCTGGGGGTGTAGCTCGGAGGTAGAATGCCCCAGGTTGAATCCCCAGTACCACACACACAAAAAGTAAGATTAGGAGAATAGTGATACGTCCTGAAAGATGATTTTAAGTACTAGATAAAATAACATATGTAAAGTGGTTATGGTATACTGTAGTCCCCCCATATGAGGTTTTGTTTTCACCTGCAGTCAGTCATAGTCCAAAAATATTAAATGAAAAATTCCAGAAATAAACAGTTCATAAATTTATTTTTTGTGGTAGTGGGGATTAAACCCAGGGGCCTTCTAACTCTGAGCTATACCCCCACCTAGTCCTATTTTTTTTTTAAATTTGAAACAGGGTCTCAGTTGCAGAGGGCCTCGCTGAGGCTGTTCATGAACCTGCAGTCCTCCTGTCTCAGCCTCCCAAGGATTGGGATTACAGGCATACTCCACTATGCCTGGCTGAGTTCATAAATCTTAAATTGTGCATTGTTCTGAGTAGCATGATGAAGTCTCGTGCTGCCCATGATGTTAGTCACCCCTTGTCCAACATATCCTCGTTGGTACATGGTGCCCGTTTGTTAGTCACTTAGTAAGCATCTCACCAAGTAGCCCTTATTACACTTAATAATGGCCCCAGTGTGCAGGATAGTGTGCTGACAGTTCTGATATGCCAAAGAGAAGCCATAAAGTCTTTACTTTAAATGGAAAGGTGAAGTTCTTAAGAAAGGAATAAGACTCGTGCTGAGGTTGCCAAGATGTATGGTAGGTTATTGTTAATTTGTCTAAATTTTAAATTATTGTGTATAGATTTAAAATCTTATCATATGTGTTTATTTTTAGGAAAACATAGTAGATAGAGGGTTTGGTACTATCTGTGGCTTCAGTCATCTATTAGGGGTCTTCAACCTTCTCCCCTGTCTATATGGGGGAGGCCTACTGTAATGTCTGTGCCATTAAGTGCTTAATAAATGTTAAATATGATTACTTAGTAATAACAATTATATAGGCCTTTTATATTTATGACTAAATCCTCATAATTATCCTGTAATACTTTCATTATCTCCTTATGTTGAGGAGACAGAGTAGCCTAAGTTCCCAATGTGTTCAGGCTGATGGTAGACTCAATGTTTTAACCTAGTTTTTTGTTTTGTTTTGTTTTTTGGGGTACTGGGGATTGAAACCAGGGTCATTCTACCTCTGAGCTACACCTCCAGCCCTTTAAAAATTAAAAAAAAAATTTTTGAAACAAGGTCTCACTAAGTTGGTAAGGCTAGCCTTGAACTTGTGATCCTCCTCTCTCAGCCTCTCAAGTACTGGGATTTACAGATGTGTGCCACCATGCCTGGCTCACATTGGATTTTATTTTATTTTTTGTGGTACTGGGGATTGAAGCCAGGGGCATTCTGCCTCTGAGTTACACCCTCAGCCCTATTTTATTTTTTATTTTTGATACAGGGTTCTCACTAAGTTGCCGGGGACCTCACATTGCTAAGGCTGGCGGCAAACCTGTGATCTTCCTCTCCTGTCTCAGCCTCCCAAGTACTAGGATTACATGTGTACACCACCACACCCAGCTCACATTGGATTTTAATAGTTTTACTCATCTATTTTGGTATATTTGTCTAATCATCGAGTTCTTATAATCTGTGTGAAGTAGGCAAAGTAGATATTACTTATTATCCTGCATATTTTACAAAAATAGAAATATCCATAGTGGTTAACTGAATTGTCTAAGGTCATAATAAGTTAATTTATTGTGTTAATTTAATAATAAATGTCTCAAGTCAAAACCTTTTAACTGTTGATCCCAGATGTCAGGTTCTTTATATTGTACTTAACTCATGTGACACGTTTTTTATCTCTTCCTCTTAATCATGCTGGAGATTTTATGAGTGTTTTTCTTTTGTTTTTGTGGTACTGAGGATTGAACTCAGAGGCATTCTATCTCTGAGCTTCACAAACCCCAACCCTTTTTATTTTTTATTTTGAAACAGGGTCTAAGTAAGTTACTGAGGATCTTAAGTTGCTGAGGCTAGCCTCAAACTTACCATCTTCCTATCTCAGTCTCCCAAGTACTGGGATTACAGGCATGTGCCACCACATCCTACTTATGAGTGTTTTTATGTTATTATTTATGGTTCTCCAGTAGTGATTGATTCAGCTTAGGGAGTGTGTCCATTTTATTAATTTTTTATTGACATATGTACAAAGTAAATACACACATTAGAAGTGAACAGGTTCATGAATTTTCAAACACACGCCGATTTAACCAACATTCAGATCAAGAAACAGAGCATTACTAACACCCAGAACTTCTCCTTTGTGCCCCCTTTCAATTACTACTCCCCCAAAGGGTAACCATTATCATGATTTAAAACATCTTATTATTAGGCCGGGCGTGGTGGTGCATGCTTGTAATCCCAGTACTTGGGAGGCTGAGATAGGAGGATCTCAGGTTCGCTTCTAGCCTCAGCTATACTTAGACCCTGTCTCAAAATAAAAAAAAAAATTGGGCTGGGGGTGTACCTCAGAGGTAGAATGTGTCTGGGTTTAATCCCCAGTACCACACACACACACACACACACACACACACAGTAACCCCCCAAAACATCATGTTAGTTTTGCCCAATTTTGAACTTTGTATAAATTGACTCATACCTGCATATAGTCTTTTGTATCTGACTTAGTTTGCTAAACATGGTATTTGTGAGATTCATTTGTATTGTCGCATGTAGTAGAACAAACAGCAATATTCTGTGTACTTTTATTATTAAATTAGTATTAGTAACTTTCATTTATTCATCAGATAATCTTCAGTTAAGTGCAAAATCATATTGTCCAAAGATGGATTTAAATTTGTGAGAATTAGAATTTTGATGTGGTGATTAGGGAGATTCGTGGTATATAAAAGTGAAATGGGCTACCATCATATTTTATTACATAAACCTGTGTATTGAATTAAGAGCAGTGTTTTTTTTGTGTGTGTGGTACTGGGGATTAAACCCAGGGGCATTCTACCTCTGAGCTCCACCCCCAGCCCGATTTTTTGTTCTTTATTTTGAACCAAGGTGTTACTAAGTTGCGGAGGGCCTCACAAGTTGCTGAGGCTGGCTGGGAACCTGTGATCCTCCTGTCTTAGCCTCCCAAGTACTGGCATTACAGGCATGCGCCACTATACCCAGCAAGAGCAGACAGTTTCTACTATGATTGACTGTACTTTATTATTTTGTGCTTTTTCTGTAAGTTTTAGTTCTTTTGTAAGGAATATGGTGAGACAGCCTATATTCTTTAAAAAAAAGACATTTATTGAACTTCTGGTCATAAACTGTAGCTTTATCAATTACAAGTATGACCCAGTGACCTATGGATATGTTGTTTCTCTTAATCACAACAACAGACATTCTATATCTCAGGATTGCTGCAAAGATGAATAACTCAAGCTATCTAAAAGTAACTTGTGTAAACCCTTGAAAACAGGTGCTCAGTGAGTATTTTATTCTTTTTTAAATTATATGGTTAACACATTAATTTGTCAATCCAGAAGTAGGCTTTTGTTTTCAAAATAGTATTTTTATAACGTACTTCCTGAAGCCAAAGACTTCCTCGATACTATGAAATAGTTATATCTTGGGTCCTAAAAATATGTCAGGATGATAAACTAGAAATAACAATTACTTTTTCTCCTCTCTTGAACTTATAAAAATACTATATTTTGCCGGGCGTGGTGGCGCATGCTTGTAATCCCAGTACTTTGGGAGGTGGAGACCGGAGGATCCGGGTTCGCGGCCAGCCTCAGCTCTCTCTCTCTCTCTCTGTCTCTCTTTTTCTCTCTACCTAGTGAGGCCCTCCGCAACTTCGTGAGACCCGGTTTCAAAATAAAGTATAAAAAAAATAGGGCCGGGGGTGTAGCGCGGAGGTAGAACACACCTGGGTTCAATCCCCGGTACCGCAAAAAAAAAAAAAAAAAACAACTATTTTAAAACCACAAATGGGCTGGGCATGGTGGGCTATGCCTGTAATCCCAGTACTTGGGAAACTGAGACAGGAGGCCCTCAGCAGTTTAGTGATACCCTGATTCAAAATAAAAACCATAAAATAGGACTGGGGATGTAACCAAGGGATAGAATTGCCCCTGGGTTCAATCCTCAGTACACACAAAAAAATTACAAATGGGATCATACTGTGTATACTATTTGGCCTTTTTAATTTAGTGATGTATTTTGGATTTTGGTCTGTATCAGTTGTATAAAATGCCTCGATTTTAATTTTGTATGGTTATACCAAAAATTACTTTTCTATTGAATGATAAGTAGTTTTTAATATTTTGCTGAATATCCATCTCTGTGTGTAAGTAACACCGCCCCCCCCCCCAAAAAAATACCAGAGGTGGTCGTTTATTAGTATCTGAGCTAAGGGAATTTGACAAAAGTAGAACCAAGAGCATTGAACCATGTTCAGAACTTTCTCAACTGTGGAATTATTTATTTACCCAATACAGTACACCCTCCCTCTTTTTTGTGGAACTGGGGATTGAACCCAGGCGTGTTCTACCTCTGAGTTACACCCTAACCCTATTTTGTTTTATTATTTTGAAACAGAGTCTCACTAAGTTGCTTAGGGCCTTGTTAAATTGCTGAGACTGGCCTTGAACCTGCGATCCTCCTGTTTCAGCCTCCCAAATACTGTATACACCCCCTTTTTTGTTAAAAGTAGTTGAACTGAGGAATTTTGTTCCTTGACTACTCAGGAATCCTAAGAGATATTGTGAGAATCCTTGTCTTGCACTTGTCTATATGGAAACATTCTAGTGTTTGTACTTTTAATATTTGCTCTTTACTTCTGAAAAATACTGTTTATCATATTGAAGATTTTTCTTTTTTTCCTGATTTGCTCTAAGGGATTTAAATAAATCAGGAATAGTGAACAGTTTTTACAGTTTTTTTTTTTTTTTTTTTTTTGCGGTACTGGGGACTGAACCCAGGGGCGTTCTACCTCTGCGCTACACCCCCGGCCCTATTTTTTTATACTTTATTTTGAAACCGGGTCTCACGAAGTTGTGGAGGGCCTCACTAGGTAGAGAGAGAGCGAGAGACAGGGGGAGAGAGAGCTGAGGCTGGCCGTGAACCCAGATCCTCCCGTCTCCGCCTCCCAAAGTACTGGGATTACAAGCGTGGGCCACCCCATGCCTGGCAGTGAACAGTTTAACTTAGGTGATCTTGTGCTTTTTCTTTTACCTACTAATGCAGTACATTCATCAATAGATTCTCTGATGTTGATAGTCTTTGCTGAGAAAACTCATGTGTGAAAGAGAGCGAGCATATTAGCGAGACAGTTAAATCATATCTGTATTATTTGTCTCATCCAAAACAAATTCCTGAACTGTGGTCAGACCACCTCTGAATCAGTACCTCTGGCTAGAAAAATTGCTACATCCTAATGAGTTTTATCCTAAGTCATTTATTTACTATCTAGGAGGATAGAATTATCCTATCTTGGCCAGTTTGGGCCTCTTTATGGAGTTGCTTGTTAGTACTTCTCTAAATTTATTGCAGCAGCATTATCAGAGAGAACTGTAATGGTTATGGGGGAGGCAGCCCCATATCTACAACATAGCCACATTGTTTTGGGTATCTTGGCAATGTAAAAATATGAGATAAGTAAGAGATACAAATACTGGAAAGGAAGAGACCAATGTGGCAAATGCTATTGTTAGTTTCTTATTCAGTAGTCATTCTCCCCCTTCTTTCCTGTAAACAGAACTCAGGTTTGAAACAAGTATCCAGGGAGTATGTGCTTCATAGGGGGCTGGTTCCTGTGAACCCTAAGGATTAAATGTAATTTAAACCAACTGTGGTAATTCCACTGCCCTTGCTATCATCTGATTTTCTAATGGCATTATTACCTGCTTCAGTTTTTACTAGTTCAGTGGGTGTAAAATTCTTCCCCATTGTGGTTTTAATTTGTGTTTTTCTCATTAGGAATGGGGGCAACTTGTCAAATGTTTATTGGATATTTCATTTGTGATGTACCCGATAGTGCCATTTGTTTGATTAGATTGTGTTTTTCTTCATTATTTATAGATGTTTTTTATTTTGGTCAGTACATTTGTGCTGCTGTAAAAATATCTGAGACAGGATAATTTATAAAGAACAGAAATTTATTTTTCATGGTTCTGGAGACTAGGAAGTCCAAGATTAAAATGCCTGAAGGTTCAGTTATCTGGTGAGGTGTGTGTCCTCCAGAGGAGACGGAAAGCTTTGTCCTCACAGGCAGAAATAAGGTGGAAGGGCCAGGGAGCCAAACACTGTGTGAAGCCTGTTTTATAAGGACCTCAATCCCATTCATGAAGGAAGAACTCTCTAGTTACCTCTTTTTTTTTTTTGTGATACTGGGGATTGAACCCCGGGGGTATTCTACCTCTGAGCCACACCTTCAGCCCTATTTTATTTTTTATTTCGAAACAGGGTCTCACTAAGTTGCAGAGAGCCTCACTAAGTTGCAGAGAGCCTCGCTAAATTGCTGAAGCTGGCTGTTAACCTGGGATCCTCCGGTCTAAACCTCCCAAGTACTGGGATTATAGGCGTTCGCCACCGTGACCGGCTAATTACCTCTTAAAGATCTTTCCTCTTAAAACTATTACACTGCCCATTAAGTTTCAACACCTGAATTTTGGACCGGGCACATTCAGACCATAGCACATAGCACTTTTTTTTTTGGTACTAGGGATTGAACCCAGGGGCATTCTACCTCTGAGCTATACCCTGAACCCTTTATATTTTTTATTTTGAAACAGGGTATCACTAGGTTGCTGAGTCCGGCCTTGAATCTGCGATTCTCCAGTCTCAAGTCTCCCAAGTACTGGGATTACAGGCATGTGCCACTGTGGCTGGTTTAGCACTAACTTTAAAAAAAAAAAAAAAACAGTTCGTGAGCTGCAAATACCTTCTCCTATATCGAGGTTCATTTGCCCTTCCTCCCTCCCTTCCTTCTTTTCTCTTGTGAAAAATAATCTTAATTTTTTTTTTCTTTTCTGGTTTTGGAGATTGAACCCTGGTGGTGTTCTACCTCTTAGCTACACCCTCAGCCTTATTTTTTACTTTGAAACGGTCTCACTAAACTGCAGAGGGCCTCGATAAGTTGCTTAGGCTGGTTTCCCACCTGCCTGCAGTACTGCCTCAGCCTTCCCAGTATTGGGCTTATAGGTGTGCACCAAGATACTTGGATCAGACTTAATTTTAATATAGTGAAGTTTGTCAATCTTTTTTGATTTGCTTATGTATTTATGTAATTGTGTATATTTAGTTTGCTTTAAAACATCCCTTCAGATTTGGGTAATAAAAATAATCTCTTGTTTTAAAGCTTTATTTTTCTTTTCAGTATACTGGGGATGCAGTTTTTCCTTTTTACCTCACCAGTAGTGGGGTATGGACTGGTATTCATTTTTCCCATAGGAATAGTTTTCTTAGCCTCATTTTTAAAGTCCATTTTCTGCACTGATCTGTAAAATTGACCGAGTCCTGATCAAGTTTCCTTATATGTGTGGATCTATGTCTGGACTTAATTCTGTTCTGTGATCTCACTATGATACCTCCTTCCCTTAATTACTATAGCTTTATACAAGTCTTGCTGTCTGGTAGGGCAGATCCCCTTACCCTGTAGTTAAGAGGTGTTTGGGCCCCTTGCATGTCCAATGTTAAAATTTAGTGCTAAGGTCTTTGCAGTGCCTTGTTGAATTATATAGATCTAGAGAATATTTTTGGGGGAAGGATTGGCATTTTTTATGATATTGACAATCTTTATGATATATCTTTAATCATTTATATTTATTTAATGTTTTTTAGTAAAATGTAATTTCCCCCACATGGTTCTGAAACACTTTTGGTTAGATTTGTAAAATAATCCTTTTGATTTTAAATTAAATTTGCAGTTGCTTTGGCAGATATATGGAAATGTGACAGTTTTTGCATACTAACTTGTCACCTTGTTCATTTTTTACTTTCCCAGTACTTTGCTGTTTTGAGTTTTTTTCTTTCTCTTTCTTAAGTTGCTCAGGCTGTCCTCAAACTTGTGATCCTCCTGTCTCAGACTCTCAAATACTGAGATTACAGGCATGCGTCACCATAAAGCACAAATTATAGAACATTTCCATTATTGTGGAAAGTTCTATTGGATATTGATACGATCTAACTGTCCTTTGAATACATAGCTGGAGTTATTTGGCTAAGCCATGCATGTATGTGTGTTTGAGTTTATTTTTTAATTTAATTTAATTTTTTGTGGTTCTGGGGGTTGAACCCAGGGGCGTTCAACCTCTGAACTACACCCCCAGCCCTTTTTATTTTATTTTATTTTATTTTATTTTATTTTATTTTATTTATTTTTTTGTTTTGAAACAAGGTCTTGCTAGGTTGCTGAGGGTCTTGCTAAATTGCTGAGGCTCATCTTGAACCTGGGATCCTCCTGTCTTAGTTTTTTAATTACTGGGATTACAGGTATGAGTCACCATGCCCCTGCCTGTTTGAGTTTATCCACTTTGTTTCTGTTTTGTGGAAGAGTTTGTATAAAATGGGAAATCATTCTATTCTTTGAAAATTTGGAATAACTCAAGCCGGGCTGTTTCTTTGTGAGAAGATTTTAACCTCAATTTCTTTAAAGAGTACTGGTCTATTCAGGGTTTTTTTTCCTTCTTGAATAGCTTTTTGTTATGTATATTTTTGTAGGAAATTGTGTCATCTGAGATACCAAATTTATTGGCACAAAGCAAGTGTCAACAGTCTCTTTTTGCAAATAAATAATTTTATTGGAATTCATCCATACCCATTCATATTGTCCAGTTTCGTTAGCCCTATAAATGCAGAGATGAGTAGTTATGACAGAGGGCATGAGCCACAAACCAAAAACATTTACTATCTGGTGTTTTAAGAAAAAAGATTGCCAATACTTAGTTGAAAGCATTCTTTGTTATTATTTTTACTATTCTTTTTAGTCTCTAGTGACAACTGCCCTGCCTTTTTTATTCCTAAGGTTAAATTTTTTTTCCTCTGTTTGACTATCCTCATTAGTGATTTTCCAATTTTTTGCTGTTTAAATGTAGTCGTCTATTTAGTTTCTGCTCTTAACATTTAAAATCTTCCTTGTCTATGCTTTGAGTTCATTGTTAGTTTTTTATTTTTTCCCCTGACTTCTTAGGTTTGATGTTTAGATAACTTATTTTAGGCCTCTTCTTTTCAGTATGAACATTTGTGGCTCTAAAAATTTCCTAATTATACCACTTTCCCTAATTCCTAAGAGCTTTATATAATTTTATTTATTACTTGGTTATAATTATTATTTGTGTGCTTTTACATATCCTAACATATGGCAATATCTTTTTGTTCTGTACTAACTTACCTACATTTTAGTTAGGAAGATGTAGCGGGTGAGATTTGGATTGTTTTGAATTTGTTGAGGCATGCATTATATAACATTGTCATCAGTTTTTGTAAACCTTTTATGTGTGCTTGAGAAGATTGTATGAAGTTGATATTTCTATAAATGACCAACAAATCAAATTTGTTAAATAGCTTATATAAGTCTTTTATATCATTAGTTTTTCTAGTGTATATCTATCAGTAGTGGAAAACTTACATTAAAACTTGTACTATGTTGGTGGCTTTGTTACTTTATTCCCTTGGGTCTATCAACTTTTATTATATTTCCATGTTATTTGATAGTTTATATGAATTTAAAATCACTTTCTTGGTGGTTTGAAACTATTATTAATTTCTATCTTCTAATTCTTGGTGTTTTAAAATCCGTTTGGTCTGATAAGAGTATAGGCACTTGCCTTTGTTTTTGTTGTAGTTTCCAGTTTCTGTTTGCCCTACCTTTCCCCTTTCTTGGTTTATGTTTTTTTTTTTTCTTAAAAAAGGCTATTTTCATTTGTTCACGATCCATTTTTTGTTCTGGCAGGAAAGTTATAGGCCATAGTCTTATTTCTTTTTGTTTATTTTAATTATCTAGCTAATTATTTAATTATTCTATCTGTTGAAATCTAGCCGTTGCCAAAATTGACACAGAGGTCCTTTTACTTTGATCAGTCCCCATTCTCAGCTTCCATGTTGATGTCCAGCATTTTAACTCTCCCTTTGTCCCCCAAATTAGACTTACCATGTACAATAATTATTTATATTTTGCTTCTATGTTTTTAGGGTTTTTTCCCTTTATTGTCTCTTATTAGGATTTCGGTTTTTTTTCTTTCTGTCCTCCAGTATTTCATATTTCCCTTTTAAACTTATTATCTGTTTGTCTCTTGGTCTTCCATTTTGGTTAATTTATTCAAATCACTAATTTTTAGGACTCTTACCATGTTTAAGTTATTTATTTATTTATTTTTTTGCGGTACCGGGGCTTTTTGCGGTACCGGGATTACCTCCGAGCTACACCCCCGGCCCTATTTTTTATACTTTATTTTGAAACCGGGTCTCACAAGTTGTGGAGGGCCTCACTAAGTAGCTGAGGCTGAGGCTGGCCGCGAGCTGGGATCCTTCAGTCTCCGCCTCCCAAGTACTGGGGTTACAAGCGTGGGCCACCACGTCCGGCATGTTTAAGTTATTTAGCCTGTCCGTTGAAAATTTGAAATCAACAATTACTTTTCTTAAAGCATTTCCCCCCAGTGTCTGTCGTTATTTTCAGCAGCCTCTTGTTGATTGCTGAATTTTTTTATTCCATTTTGAAAAATTTCTTCATAGCCAGGTGCTGCAGCGCATGCCTGTAATTTCAGTACTTGGGAAGCTGAGAACGGAGAATCACAGACTTGAGGAGAGCCTCAGCAATTTAATGAGACTTGTTTCAAAATAGAGTATAAACAAAGGGGATGGGGGTGTAGCTCGGCGGTAGTGTGCCCCTGGGTTCAATCCCCAGGTATACCCCCGAAATTAAAATATTTTGTTTGTATTATATTTTAGCAATGAAATTTCAGTATTTCAATTTCATGGGGCACGTATCTTATCATGGTGGTTGGTTTTCTTATGTGTCTGGTGATCCTTGGTAGGACTCTTTGTGGAACTTAGTATGTAAAAATATTCTCTTTAGTTTCTAGTGACAACCACCCTATAATTGATTATTTAGTAACTCTACAGAGGAGAGGATTTGCATTTACTGAGAAATGGGATTTATCTTTTTTTGGGTTTTTTTTGGTACTAGGGATCGAACCTAGGGGCATTCTACCTCTGAGCTATACCCCGCAGCCCTTTGTAGGATTTTGTTTTGTTTTGTTTTGTTTTTTGTTTTTTTGCAGTACTGGGGATTGAACCCAGGGGCATTCTACCTCTGAGCTACACCCCCAGCCATATTTTTTATTCTTTATGTTGAAACGGTCTCACTCAGTTGCAGAGGGCCTAAGTAGCTGAGGCTGACCGGGAACTTGCCATCCTCCTGTCTCAGTCTCCCAAGTACTGGGATTACAAACCTGCATGCTTTACTAGGTTGCTGAGAGCCTTGCTACTTGCTGAGGCTGTCCTTGAACCTAGGTCTCAGCCTCCCAAGTACTGGGATTACAGGCATTGTGCCACCACGCCTGGCTAGCATTTGTTATCTGCCTGAAAACTTTCTGTTGTCCAAGCTTAATTGTCATGATGCCTATGTGGGCCTTTGCTCTCTTGCATCTGTGTGCGCATACTACTTGGTGTTCAGGTTTCAATTCACTTATTTTTGTGGAGATAGAGATGATGAGTATGGAAGTGAAGATGGTATGGAAAGATCTTTGTAAATTTCTTTACGTTCTATGAGTTCAGCAGTGTGATAACTTTACTTGATCTGATGGGCCCTTCATGATACATAGTCTGTATTCTACTGGAAATGGGTGTTCAGTTTTTAAGCTCTGTATTTGTTTGCTCCTCACTGCTTCTGTTGATAATTTAATTATTTCTCTCTTTTACCTTCCAATTTGGAATATCATGCAAGTCCCAAGAATTCTTTTGTTTTATCACTGCTACTTTTCATAGCAGTTTACTTTTATGTATGAATCCCAACATTTCATTGAGAGTGCTAATTAAAAAACTAAAACAATTTGTCTTTTTTTAAAATTTTAATTGGTCTGTTTACTGTGATTCTCAGTTTGTACACTTCTTGTGGAACTATTTAAATAAGTCTCCTGATGTGCTTGTTGGTTTTATCCTTATGCAGTTATATTTATAAGTGGAATTTTATGTTGGTAGAGGTTATGGGCCTCAGCAGTCGTATGGGGTAGAGTCATTTTCTGGATATAGGTTCTATTGAGGGAATGGGTAGCCCTAATTCTCTCTGTGTGGGTTATCTCTGGTATGGTAAATGAACTGAAAAGGCTTTAAAGGTAGTATTATTTTTAGGGTATGTGGGCTGGGAGTGTATTGGCAGGGCTTGTGTCTCCCATGAACAAGACAGATGGCCAGGAGAGCATTTTAGTTACAGAACCCCAACTTGATTTATCTTGCAACCTGTGCCAAGTTAAGAAAGCTCAGGTGAAAACTCTTTGCCTATTTTAATTGTTTTAGTTGCTGGTAGACCTTTTAAAGTCCTGTCGTTTGCTATATTCTCTGACCTGAGATAATAAAAAAGAATTAGGAAAGGAGTTGCTGCAGAGATGGCATGTGCCATTGAAATATTTTGTTCTTTTCTTTGTTAATTACGATGGCTCAAAAGTAGGAAAGGGTTTTCCTGTCTTTATTTTGGTTCCTCTGCTTCCCAACCCTACCCTGCCAAGCCTGGTGATACTTGAAGATTGGGGGTGGTTTACTGACTCCTGGGAGTTAAGGATTGCTTGTGTTGACTTTGAGCATTGTCAGTGATCTCATTTCCAACACTACTATCATTTCCCCCTTAGTATTGTATTTCTTTGGTCATTTTAATGGGTTTGGGGAAGGGAGTGTTCCATGCTATAATGCTGTTCATCATAAAATCAGAAGTTCTATTAAAAGAGTTTAAAAAATCCAATTTTTTGGATTTTTGGCGTTCTACCTCCGTGCTACGCCCCTGGCCCTATTTTTTATACTTTTATTTTGAAACCGGGTCTCACGAAGTTGCGGAGGGCCTCACTAGGTAGAGAGAGAGAGAGAGAGTGAGAGAGAGAGAAGAGCTGAGGCTGGCCGCGAACCCGGATCCTCCAGTCTCCGCCTCCCAAAGTACTGGGATTACAAGCGTGCGCCACCACACCCGACCTTCCAATTATTTTTATTTGAGATTTATTCTGTTTTCAGGTTGGAAAGTTTTTTCTTAACTAGAGGTAAGATTTTTATGGTTTTTTCTTTTTTACATTCAACTCTTTAATTCAGATTCACTTGTACCTCTCTCTCTACCCCACCTCCTTTTAAGTTGTTGGTGTGTATAATAAGGTGGAAATCTTACAGCTTTTTCTTGATCTATTATTTCCATATAAGAAATATATTATCTCAGCTGGGTGTGGTGACACACACTTGTAATCCCAGTACTTGGGAGGCTGAGACAGGAGGATCGCAGGTTCAAGGACAGCCTCCGCTACTTAGTGAGGCCCTCTGCAACTTAGTGAGACCCTGCTTCAAAATAAAGAATAAAAAATAGGGGTGGGGGTGTAGCTCGGAGGTAAAATGCCCCTGGGTTCAATCCCCATAAAACACACACACACACACACACACACCCCTCCTTTTTACACCTCCCCCCTCTTTATTTTTGGCTAGGTTGCGAAGTCACTGAGATAATTTCATAGGCTAGAGATTTGTAAATTGGGTTTCAGTCAGAGAAGAAAATCTCAGACTGTATTACACACAACAAAGATATTTAATTAGGCTCTTTCCCCAGTGTACTTGTATGTATTAGGTTGTGTTGCAAGATGAAAAAAAATATTTGAAAAAAATCATTGTCTTAGCCTTAGGCTGAGTTGGAACTCAGACCTCTGCAAAGAATCCAATGTTCAAATGAGATCTATAAAGCTGAGCTGTTCTCATTGTGGGTCTGGAGAACCTCAAACCTCCTCCCTGTAGGAACTGTGAACTGTTTGTTGAAGCGCTAAAGGTTCTAATGAATGCAGTTACAGGTGAGGAGGTAGGCTAGACTGTGGAATTAGGCTTCTTCTCTATTAAAGAGACTTGCTTTTTACATTTATTTTGTAACATAACTTGGTGGGAGATTTTGTTTGAAAAGAAGGCTTAGCTGTTAAAGGGTAAAGACTATTGTTAGATAACCAAGGCTTTAAGATTGAATTAGCTCTTGTCTTTAAATAAACCAACATAATACAAGGAACATTGGGGTATTTTTTCTTCCTTAATTATTGTATACAATCTTTATTTTGCCTCTTGCTTTTCTAGGAGAAAATGTGATGGTGACCTGCATGTCATCATCCTGTTCATTTTTGGCATGTTTTCAATCTTTGCAGTTTTTATTTTCTTTGCCCTGTCTCCAGTAAAGAAAGTAAGTGTACAACAGTGCATTAGAAATATTGATGAGAATGTCTTATAAATGTACAAGGATGCATTCCTAAATACTTTGATTCTTTGTGCCCTTAGTGTTTTACCATGTGTTCATGAAACCAAAATATACCTAAAAGATGTTTTAGTTAGGTACAAATAGCTTAATAAGACTTATGGTCCAAGAATTACACATACATTGAAATAAAAAGTATTTCCTTTTTTATGCTATAACAGATAATGAATGGGATGTGTGTGCCTGTGGGGTGTGTACAAGTACTCAAGTCTTAGAATCAGGTTGAACACTGCCACTCTCATTTCCTACTTCACATTGGTTTCCAGGTAGTTCTTGTTTTATTTTTTTAATTTTATTTTGTACTGTTATTGGCATGTTATCATTAAACATCATAGCGAGATTCATAGTGATATATTCATACATGCACATACCGCTTGGTGTATTTCCCTCCCTATTCTCCCTATTCTCCCCATTCTCCCCCTCCTTCCTCCCTGTATTTGTTGGTGAGATTGGTAGTGATACCTTTGTATATGGCCATAACATTATTTGAACTGTTCCTGTAGCCTCGTTTCCCCCACCCTCAATCCCCTTCCACTGTTCTACTGGTCTTTCTCCTCATTTAACTGAAGTCTTTTTTGTTATATATATATATATTTTTTTTTGTGGTACTGGGGATTGAACCCAGAGGCATTCTACCTCTGAGCTACACCCCCAGCCCTATTTTATTTTTATTTTGAAACAGGGTCTCACTAGGTTGATGAGAGTCTCAATACTTGCTGAGGCTGTCCTCGAACCTGCAATCCTGTCTCAGCCTCCCAAGTACTGGGATTATAAGCATGTGCCACCATGCCTGGCTTGCTCTTGTTTTCTATTTTCTCTTTTGCTCCATATATGAGAGAAAGCATATGACCCTTGACTTTGAGACTGGCTGATCTCATTTAGCATAATTCTGTCTAGTTCCATTTATTTTCCTACAAATGACATAATTTTGTTTCTGGCTGAGTAAAATTCCATTTTCTTTTTCTTTTTTTTTTGTGTGGAACTGGGGGTTGAACCCAGGGGCAGTCTACCTCTGAGCTACACCCCCAGCCCTATTTTTTATTCTTTATTTGGAAACAGGGTCTCACTAAGTTGCGGAGGGCCTCACTAAGTAGCTGAGGCTGGCCACGAACCCGGATCCTCCTGTCTCAGCCTCCCAAGTACTGGGATTACAAGTGTGCGCCACCACGCCCGGCTCTCCATTTTCTTTATCTATCTGTTGATGGAAACCTAGGTTGGTTTCATAATTGGCTATTGTGAATTGTATTGCTATAAACGTGGGTATGCATGTATCACTATGGTATTCTAACTAATTCTTTAGGAAAGATAATGAGGAGTGGTATAACTGGGTCATATGGTGGTTCTATACCTAGTCTTTTGAGGAACCCCCATACTGATCTCCATAATGGTTGTACTAATTTTTTTTTTTTTGTACTGGTGGTTGAACCCAGAGGCATTCTTCTTCCAAGCTACACTCCCAGCCCTTTTTATTTTTTTAATTTTTGAAGCAGGGTCTCGCTAGGTTGCTTGAAACTGGCCTCGAACCTGTGATCCTCCTGTCTCAGCCTCCCAAGTACTGGGATTATAGGCTTGTGGTACCACAGCCAGCTATGGTTGTACTAACAACCTACATTCTCCTGCTGAGCTACATCCCCCAGCCCAGCCCTATTTGTTTGTTTTTTTTTTTTTTTAAGCAGGGTCTCATTAAGTTGCTGAGGGCCTCTCTAAGTTGCTGAGGCTGGCGACAAATCTGTTATCCTCCTGTCTCAGCCTCCCAAGTACTGGGATTATAGGTTTGGGCCACCACACCCAGTTTATTTGTATTCTTGATGTTTATGGAATCTCAGTGTAGTTTTTATTTGCATTTCTCTGATTTTTAATGATGTTCAATGGTTTTCATATATTTGTTAGCCATTTGTATTTTTTGAGAAGTGTCTTCAATTGCCCACTGTTTGATAGGCTTGTTTTATTGGTGTTGTTTTTTGAGTTCTTTATATGTTCTAGATATTAGTCCCCTGTCAGAGGAGTAGCTGACAAAGATTTTCTTCCATAGGCTCTCTCTTTAGAGATCTTGATTGTTTCCTTTGCTGTATAGAAGTCTTTAATTTGATGCCATCCCATTTATTGATCCTCAGTTTTATCTCCTGAGCTTTGGGGTCTTAACTGAGGAAGTCAATATCAGTGCCTATATGTTGGAGACTTGGTCTTATGTTTTCTTCTAGTAATTCCAGAGTTTGTTGTCTAATTTTTAGATCTTTGATCCATTTTGACTTGACTTTTGTGCAGGGTGACAGGAGTCTCATTTTATTCTTCTACATATAGATACTAATTTCTTTCAACACCATTTTTTGAAAAGGCTATCTTCTCTCCATCAGATGTTTTTCACACCTTTATGTAAAAATAACTGGTTTTAAGTGTGAGGATTTGCTTGTCTTCTATTGTATTCCATTTGTCTGTGTGTCTGTTTTTATGCCAATACCATGCTGTTTTTATTATTTTAGCACTATAGAATACTTTGAAATCAGTTATCGTGATGCCTCCAGAATGGTTCTTAGTGCTCAGAATTGCTTTGGCTATTCTGGGTTTTTTATTCTTCTACATGAATTTTAGGACCACTTCTTCCTAGCCCTATGAAGAATGACATTGGTATGATAAGGATTGCATTGAATCTGTAGATTGCTTTGGTAGTATGGCCATTTTGACAATATTTCTTTTTCTTCTTTTTTTTTTTTGGCAGTACTGGGGATTGAACCCAGGGGTGTTCTACCTCCGCACTACATCCCCGGCCCTATTTTTTTATACTTTATTTTGAAACCGGGTCTCATGAAGTTGTGGAAGGCCTCACTAGGTAGAGAGAGAGAGAGACACGGAGAGAGAGAGAGAGAGAGAGAGAGAGAGACAGAGATAGCTGAGGCTGGCCACGAACCCAGATCCTCCGGTTTCCACCTCCCAAAGTACTGGGATTACAAGCGTGCGCCACCACGCCCGGCTAAGAGTCTGAGTCTTAATGTCAAGTAGTGTTTTGTGTAAATGGGTGCGCCAACATTTGGGGCATAAATGTTTACTATCTTTATATTTTTTGTTAGATTGTTCCCTTTATTGATAAGAAGTGATCTTCTTTGTCTATTCTGATAAGTTTTGGCTTGGAATCGGCTTTGTCAGATATGAGAATAGCTGCTCCTGCTTGCTTTTGGTCTCATTTGAATGGACTATCTTTTTCCAAACTTTTACATTTAGCCTGTGAATAGAATGTCTTTGGGGTATTCTACCTCCAAGCCACACCCCCAGCCGTATTTTATTTTTATTTTGAAACAGGGTCTCACTACTTGCTAAGGCTTGTCTTTGAACCCTTGATCCTCCTGTGTCAGCCTCCCAAGTACTGGGATTACAGGCATGCACCACCATACCCAGATTTTTCCTGTTATTTTGAATTGTATTTTGTTAATGATTCAGTTTTAGTTTTCCTTTACTTAATTGTTCTTCTAATGGAATTCATCCCTTCTTTGACTCTGGAGTTTATTTCTTTAAGAGTTTTCTGGAAAGTAGTCTTAGCAGTCATGAATTCTTTTAGTTTCTGCTTATCCAGGAAGATCTTTTATTTCTCTGTCAAATTTGAAAAATAGCTTTGCTGGATATAACAACCTTTGTTGGAAATTTTCTTTCAGGGGTTGGGATTCCAAGCCCTTCTGGATTTTTAGAGTTTGGGTTGAGAAATGTGGAGTAATTCTTATTGATTTACCTTTGAGTTATGATCTGGCCTTTTTCTCTTGATGCTTTTAAGATTCTATTTTTTTTTTTTTTTTTTTTTT
>PVJS01020214.1:5607-32958 GCA_004027185.1 Glis glis
CCCTGGTACCGCAAAAAAAAAAAAAAAAAAAGAATAATTCTTCAAGAGAAAAAAATAACTTCTTGAGCTGGGCGTGTTGGCGCAAGCTTGTAATCCCAGTACTTGGGAGGCTGAGACAGGAGGATCACAGGTTCAAAGCCAGCCTCAGCAATTTAGCAAGGCTCTGAGCAACCTAATGAGACCCTGTTTCCAAATAAATAAAATTGGGCTGGGGTGTAGCTTGGAGGCAGAATGCCTCTGGGTGCAATCCCAGTACAAAAAAAAAAAAAACCTCCTACACCTAATTTCTCGTGGAATAACTTGGCATGGTGGGTGATTAGGAACCTGACAAACTTACAGGGAACACAGAACTTAAGTTCTCCGAGCCTCAGTTTCCCTTCCTGGTATAAAAGTTATGAGGAGGCTGAGAGACAATATGGTTCGCTACGTTGCCTGGCTTACAGTTAAGCTTGTTAAATGTGAGCCCGCGATTACAGAGCACATCTCTCTCTTTGAATCTATGGGGAGGTCAGAAACATATTTCAAAAGGGTAGAGCTGCCCTTCAGTATCGCTGGGGATGGTTCTGGGACTCCTGTGCATATCAAGGTTAAGCCCTTTATGTAAATGCTTATGACCAGCCAGGCATGGTGGTGCACGCCTGTAATCCCAGTACTTGGGAGGCTGAGACAGGAGGATCCGGGTTCGCGGCCAGCCTCAGCTACTTAGGCCCTCCGCAACTTAGTGAGACCCTGTTTCAAAATAAAGAATAAAAAATAGGGCTGGGGGTGTAGCCCGGAGGTAGAATGCCCCTGGGTTCATCCCCAGTTCCACACAAAAACCAAAACAAAACAAAAATCCTTTTTTTGGAGGTGGGGTGAGGTACTGGGGATTGAACTCAGGGGCATTCTACCTCTGAACTACACTCCCAGCCCTATTTTATTTTTTATTTGGACACAGGGTCTAAGTTGCTGAGGCTGGCCTCGAAGCTGCGATTCTCCTATCTCAGCCTCCCGAGTACTGGGAGTATAGTCATGTGCTGCTGCACCCAGCTAAAATAAAACCGTTTTGATCATTGGTTGAATCCAGGGACATAGAGCCTGTGGATCCGAGGGCTGACTGTATAATATTTCGACCCTCAGTGCTGCATATCCCCGCCAGCGGAGCCCCAGGAAGGAAACCCCGGGCTTGGAAAGGTTTGGGCAGCAGCTGAGAGAGAGCCGAAGCCCTGCCCCTCGGGCTCAGCTGCGCTTCCCACGGGACGGACAGGGGTCCAGGATGACCAAGAAGCCCCACTGTGATCGCAGCCTGACACAATATTTACAGAACGCTGCGATCTGTCACGGTCACGCCTGGTCACGTCTGAGTCACATCGCCTGTGGTGTTTACCAGTCCCCAGGCAGGCAGCAGTGGAAGTACAGCAAGAGAGAATAATGTATTCCTAGTCTTTCATTAAAAACAGTGGTGGACGCTTGTAATCCCAATACTTGGGAGGCGGAGACCGGAGGATCCGGGTTCGCGGCCAGCCTCAGCTACTTAGTGAGGCCCTCTGCAACTTCGTGAGACCCAGTTTCAAAATAAAGTATAAGAGCCGGGCGTGGTGGCGCGTGCTTTTAATCCCAGTACTTGGGAGGCTGAGACCAGAGGATCCGGGTTCGCGGCCAGCCTCAGCTACTTAGGGCTGGCCTCGAAGCTGCGATTCTCCTATCTCAGCCTCCCAAGTACAGTCATGTGCTGCTGCACCCATCTAAAATAAAATAGTTTTGATCATTGGTTGAATCCAGGAACATAGAGCCTGTGGATCCGAGGGCTGACTGTATAGTATTTCAACCCTCAGTGCTGCATATCCCCACCAGCGGAGCCTGTTAGGGAGACCCTGTTTCAAAATAAAGAATTAAAAAATTGGGCTGGGCGTGTAGCTCGGAGGTAGAATGTCCCTGGGTTCAATCCCTAGCACCGCAAAAAAAAAAAAAGAAAGAATAAAAAATAGGGCTGGGGGTGCAGCCTGGAGGTAGAATGCCCCTGGGTTCCATCCCCGGTACTGCAAAAATAAATAAAATAAAAATAAAAATAAATAAATGAAAAGGACTGGGGTGTAGCTCGAGGTAGAATGCTCCTGGGTTCAATCCCCTGTAACACACACACACACACACGCACGCGCAGATTAAAGAAAAAAAAAACAAAAAAGACTTTCCAAATTTAAAGTGAACTGTGATTGTAGCTCGTGCCAGCAAGGAAATCAGGGAAATTGCCAGGAGTAGCAATGGATACAACTTTCCTGGAGGCAGTATGGCAATAGTGTCGGAAATTTTGAACTTTTTTTTGCAGAATCTTTGACCCAGTGTGTGAATTTCCTATTTGTAATAACTTATCACATGCCTGTTTTTTTTTTTGGGGGGGATACTGGGGATGGAACCCAGGGGCCTTCTATCTTCAGGCTACACCCCCAGACCTATTTTATATTTTATTTGGAAACAAGGTCTTGCTAAGTTGCTGAGAGCCTCACTAAGTAGCTGAGGCTGGCCAGGAACCTGTGATCCTCCTGTCTCAGCCTCCCAAGTACTGGGATTACAAGCCTACACCACCACACCCAGCACATGCCTATGTTTTAAAACAGCACACATTTCTTATTTGTGTATGTGGGAGGGGGTACTGGAGATGGAACCCAGGGGCATTCTACCTCCAAGCTACACTCCCAGCCCTTTTTATTTATTTATTTATTTATTTATTTTTTATTTATTTATTTATTTTTTTTTTTGCGGTACCAGGGATTGAAACCCAGGGGCATTCTACCTCGGCGCTATACCCAGGCCCTATTTTTTTATACTTTATTTTGAAACCGGGTCTCACGAAGTTGCGGAGGGCCTCACTAGGTAGAGAGAGAGAGAGAGACAGGGAGGGAGGGAGGGAGGGAGGGAGAGAGAGAGAGCGAGCTGAGGCTGGCCGCGAACCCGGATCCTCTGGTCTCTGCCTCCCAAAGTACTGGGATTACAAGCGTGCGCCACCACGCCTGGCCCTTTTTATTTTTTTATTTAGAAACAGGGTCTCACTAAGTTGCTGAGGCTGGCCTTGAACTTGTCATCCTCCTGTTTTAGCCTCCCAAGTACTGGGATTACAAGCATGTGCCACCAAGCCTGGTCTCTCTTCCACCTTTAAGATTCCCTTGGAAGCCCGACATAGTGGCGCACGCTTGTAATCCCAGTACTTGGGAGCCTGAGACTGGAGGATCACAGGTTTGAGGCCAGCCTCAGCTATTAGTGAGGCCTCCGCAACTTAGTGAGACCCTGTTTCAAAATAAAGAACAAAAAATAGGGCTGGGGGTGCAGCCCGGAGGTAGAATGCCCCTGGATTTAATCCCTGGTACCGCAAAATAAATAAGTAAATAAATAATAAATAAAAAGAGCTGGGGGTATAGCTCAGAGGTAGCATGCCCCTGGATTCAATCCCCAGCCCCCCCCCACACACACACAGTGAATAGATAGTTTAAGACCCACAGCAAGGTCTTGATTTGAACCTGAGACTGGAGCCAGAGCATCAGCACCTACAGAGACACAGGATGTACTCTCTCCACACACAAGGGACAATGGATACTTGAGTGGAGGAAAGGAGCCACTGTGGCCCCCAGTCCTGCCAAGAGAGCTTGGCACAGCCCTTCCCGGCTCTGGCATGGCATGGACCAAACAATTTCAGCCGTTCTCCCAGCAGTAGAGCGAACTTTCGTCTCTGCTGCCTCAGTTTCCTCACCTGTCAGCAGACGTCTCAGGCCCTTTCCAGGGCCACAGACTGATGTGGGCAGCACCCTCCCTGGGTTCCAGGCTCATGATTTCACCTGCAGCAGAATCCCCACGGTGCCCGTAGGTATTCCCTGAGGCCCGATCTTCGTGGGAGGAGCTGGGCTGGAACCTGGTCCTTGACCCAAAGCCGCCTGGACCCTAGAAGGGAGCCTCGCTATTTTCCTGGGATGATGAGACCCTCTGCTTTGTGGGTTTGCAGGGTGCTGCAGCGCAAGCCCTGCCCGCTCTGTCCCTCAGAAAGCCGGTTAGCCACACACACTGTGGGGAGCATGGGGACCCCCAGTGCCCAGGCTGGGCTCCTGCCAGGCCCCTGGAGAGGGGAAGCCACCATTTCTTTGCAGCCTGGAACAAATTTCCAAGGAAGGAGAGACAGGTCTCTCCAGATCCTCACCCTGTCCCTGCTGGTTGGTGGGGACGGGGCCATTTGGGGGACGCTCAGCCTCGTTCTGGGCGTGATTCCTTTCTGGGGAGAGAATAAATAAACATCCCGAACCCAGGCTTCTGGTGTGCAGGTTTCAGGGGTGCGTTCAGGGTGGGTTTCCACGTGGGGGCCCGGGAAGGACATTCTGAAGGTCTCCTGGTGGGGTTATTTTGGCTGATTTAACTTTGTGGGTCTCTGAGGACAATAGGGAACAAGCCAGCAAGCGGCTGACCTGTGGCTTCCAGAGGACACTCGCTCGGTGGGTCTTTTCTGGCTTTCCTTGAAAAACAAAAACAAAAGTTGAGGCCCGAGTCTGGCCCTCTGTCCCTGTCACCCATCTGTCAGTCTGGCTGTCTGTCCCCTGTGTACACTAGCGCCTCTGAAGGAAACTCTTTCCAGCTTGTTTTCCTTGGGTGTGTGTGTGGGGGTGGCCAGGAGAAGTGGGTGCAACATACACCCCAAAAGCTTGCCCTGTGCGGAGGGGAAATCTCGGGGCAGGGCGGCACGAACAAGGAGGTCCAGGTGGACCTCGGATTCCTTCCACAGGCGGGGGGCTGTGTTGGGGGCACAGTGGGTGGGGTGGGGAGTTGGGACACCTTCGCTGTCAGCCGTCTCGGAGTGGCGCCCCCTCCACCTGCGAAGGAACTTACACGTGGAGAGCGGGGCTGGGGGTGCCGACTCCTCTCCGTCGCCTCCCGGGACCCCCGCGGCGGGGCTGCAGGGACGAGGGCCGGCGGGCGGGCGCCGCACACTTGGCCGCGGGTGGGTGGAGGGCGCGGGCTCCCCTGCGCCCCGCCCCCGGCCCGGCCGACCCCTCCCCGAGCCGGGTGGGGCGTCGCGGGGGAGGGGCGCAGGGCGAGGTCTCCAGAAGGGGCGTGTGGCCGGCGATCGCGACCGGGGCGGGCGGCCGGGGCGGCGCAGGGAGCGCGGGAGCCGGTGCCCCGACGTGCGCGGGCGCCGGGCGGGCCGCTGCTGCTGCCACCGCGCCGCACCCCCGGGTCCCGCGGCCCGGCTCGGGTCGCCGCGGCATGGACAGCGCGGCCGCCGCCGCCTTCGCGCTGGACAAGCCGGCGCTGGGCCCGGGGCCGCCGCCCGCGCTGGGGCCCGGCGACTGCGCCCAGGCGCGCAAGAACTTCTCGGTGAGCCACCTCCTGGACCTGGAGGAGGTGGCGGCGGCCGGGCGGCGGGCGGCGGGGCCCGCGGCCGGGGCCGAGGTGCGCGAGCCGTCCGGGGGCAGCAGCGGCAGCGAGGCGGCGCCGCAGGACGGTGAGTGCGGGCGCCGGCGCGGGCGGGCGCGGGGAGGCTGCACCGCGCTCCCGGGGACCGCGCACCGCCACGGCGCAGGCCGGCGGCGCCGAGGGCGCGGGCTGCGGGCGCCGGAACTGGGCAGGGATCTTCCTTGGGCCTGGGCCACCTCAAGTCGCGGGGTGTGTGACTTCGGGGAAGCGGGCCGCCCTGGCTTCCAGCCCTGGAGGCGCCTGGCAGCCCGTCTCCCACGCAGCCCGGGAAGGGGGGCCACGCCATCATTGCCATGTTGCAGCTGGGGAAACTGAGGCTTTGGAAGGGCAAGGAGGCTGAGTCACCCAACTGGCTTTCCAGCTGCCCCCCCCCACTCGTAGGTCTCAAGAGGGTTCCTGGGGTGCTGAGGCCTGTGCACCCCACCCTGCAGTGTACCCCGGAGCGCTTCCTAGGTGAAGTGGCCCCGCCCCAAAGAACCATCCAGGCCTTCTTTCCCCTGCGAGGTTAAAGGTCGTCAGGAAGGGGCTTTAAAAACAAACAGTCTGCCCAAGTGGCTTTTTTCAAAAAGTCACCACGGATCAGAGTCCTGCGCCCTGGGCAAGAAGGGGAGGGGGTGGGGCGAGCCAGAAAAAGCAGCAGCGTTCCCAGCCCCGGGGTCTCAGTGGAGCAGAGCAGAGGCCAGGCCCAGAGTCCCCCCAGCTCATCCGTCCTGAACATGGGCGGGGGACACCCCCTCCGTCCCCCAGTCCCCCAGCTCTGTTGGAGGCTCTGGGCCCCCTGACTGTTTTAACCCCCAACAGTGCGTGGGAGGTGAGAGAGCAGGGATTGGCAGTCCCCCACCCTCCCGGACAGGCTCCCTGCACCAGCCGCGGGGTGCTGGCCATGAGCCTCTTAGCAAGGGGAGGTGCAGGGGACTCGGAGGTGTCTGTGGCCTCCTCTGACACCCAGCCTGGAGCATGTGTGTGCGGGGGTCACAGACGCGCAGTGCCTTCCGAGCGCCCTGGCTACTGCCAGCCATGGTGGCCCAGCCGTGCACTCCACCTGGGGTGACCACAAAGTGGGTGGAAGGCCCCAGGAGTCGGGACTCAGGTCTCTGATGGAAAGGTGGAAGGAAGGGACCCAGTTTGGGTGAGGAGCAAAGTGGGGTGCCCGCTGGCTCGTGGGGGAGCGCTCTGCCTGTTGGAGGACCTCAGTTGGCTCCCCTGCGGGACTAGGGACGGCCTGGTTTTAGCCGGATGAACCAGGGGCTCCAGGGGGTGTGGAGAGAAGGAGGAAGGGATCGAAGGTAAAGGGAACAGGAAGGGAGGGAGAGAGGACAGTGGAGGAAGGAGGGTGGTTCAGGCCCCATATGTGAAGGGACACTGGGAGGCTGAGGCTTCCCTGGGGAATCCAGCGCGGCTGGCGTCAGCTGGGGTGGGAATACCTGGATGGGGCCACTGGCAGCCTCCCGGCAGCTGGGTGGGGTAGTGGTGTCCCCAGCAGTTCCCTGGGACCTGGCCACCCTCCCCATGAGGCCACTTCCCACAGGCAGGGACAGAGGCACTCACTGGGTCCAAGTGGTGTGGTAGGACAGTCCCGGCTCCAGGAGGCGCTCACTCACCTGCCTCAGGAGGGCTTCTGCGGTGAGAACCCCTCCGCTGTCCCCTGTGTCCAGGTCCCCTCCGCTGTCCCCTGTGTCCAGGTCCGCAGGCCCAGGCTGGGAGGAGGAAGCTGCTCCCTGCCCACCCTGGGGTGGGTGCCGCTTCCCACTGCTGTTTACTGGGGATCCCCAAGTCCTCAGGGCTCCAGAGGCAGTGGAGAGGGACCTGTTGTCCTCGCATCCTGGTGGCCCAGCACATAGCACTCAGCCCTTCTGACAGCAGGCAGCCAGACCTTGGGGTGCCAGGGTTCTAGACACCTACACTGACCCCGGCCCTGGGCTGTCGGGAGCCCTGGCACCTCACTGAGGGTGTGGACATGCTTGGAGGCACGGCACCTGTGGCTCCTGGGGCCATTTCCAGGTCTGAAGGAAGAGACAGGCCAAGAGCGAATCGGTGGATCCTGTTAGGACAATGAGGGTTAGTACGGAAACAGATGAGTTAGAAAATAGATGTTTTTAGCCAGGCGTGATGGCGCATGCCTGTAATCCCAGTACTTGGGAGACTGACACAGGAGGATCGCAGGTTCGCAGCCAGCCTCAGCAATTTAGCAAGACCTTCAGCAACTTAGTGAGACCCTGTTTCAAAATAAAAAATAAAAAAATAGAGCTGGGGTGTAGCTCAGAGGCAGAATGCCGCTGGGTTCAATCCCCAGTACCACATACACACACAAAAAAAAAAAAAAAAGAAAAAGAAAGAAAAGAAAATAGATATCTTTTTAGCCGGGTGTGGTGACATATGCCTGTATCTCAGTATTTGGGAGGCTGAGACAGGAGGATCGCAGGTTCGCGGCCAGCCTCAGCAACTTAGTGAGCTCCCTGTTTCAAAATGAAAAATAAAAAGGGCTATGGGTGTAGCCTGGGTTCAATCCCCAGTACCAAAAGAAAAGAAAGGGATTTTTTTTTCAACCTGGTAGGTTAGAAGGCTCAAATTTTTACAACAATTTTTTAAAAATCTTTCATTTTAGCCGGGTGTGGTGGTGCACACTTGTAATCCCAGTGCTTGGGAGACTGAGACCAGAGATCCGGGTTCGCAGCCAGCCTAAGCTACTTAGTGAGGCCTCCGAAACTTAGTGAGACCCTGTTTCAAAATACAGAATAAAAAATAGGGCTGGGGGTGTAGCTCAGAGATAGAATACCCCTGGGTTCAATCCCCAGTACCACAAAAAAAAAAAAATAAAAAAATCTTTCATTTTAAGCTGGGTGTTGTGGCTCACGCCTATAATCCCAGTAATTGAGAGGCTGAGACAGGAGGATTGCAGGTTCGAGGACAGCCTCAGCAAGTAGTGAGACTCTCATTAACCTAGTGAGACCCTGTTTCCAAATAAAAATAAAATAGGACTGGGAGTGTAGCTCAGAGTTAGAATGCCCCTGGGTTCCATCCTCGGTACCATAAAACAAAACAAAACAAAACAAAACAAAAGCCATCTTTCATTGTCACGAAGCCACCAGTCGATGTAGCCTATTCCTGCCAGCGACTTTGCAAGACTGGGCTCCCCTCAGCTCTGGCCAGGGAGCTGTGGCTTCGCCTGTGACTCAGAACAAACCGGGGTCTCGGGTTCCTCCCAAATCAAACGCCAAGGGCTGTGCCGGCGCTGAGCTATGCCAAGCACGTTAGGAAAATAAACCCTCGTTTGCAATGACTTTCAACAAAAGAACCCACTTTAAAAACTAAGTTTCTTTAAAGCATTCCCTCCTGAGGGCAGGGCGGAAATCGGAACCCTGGACACGCCGTGAAAATAAACACAGCCCCTGGAAGCAGGCAGGGTGAGCGCAGGCCAGGGAGGCGCCCGCCACCGCTCAGGGCTCCTACCAGTTCTATAAAAGCCCAGGATGAGACCTGGCAAGCTGCTGCACGCCTGAAATCCCGGTACTTGAGAGGCTGAGACAGGAGGATGGCAGGTTTGAGGCCAGTCTCAAAAATTTATTTATTTATTTATTTATTTATTTATTTATTTATTTATTTATTTTTATGGTGCTGGGGATTGAACCCAGGGGTGTTCTACCTCTGAGCTACACCGCCAGCCCTATTTTTTATTCTTTATTATGAAACAGGGCCTCACTAAGTTGCGGAGGGCCTCACTAAGTAGCTGAGGCTGGCCGCGAACCCGGATCCTCTGGTCTCAGCCTCCCAAGTACTGGGATTACAAGTGTGTGCCTCCACGCCCGGCTCGGTCTCAACAATTTAGTAAGACCCTCAGCAACTTAGCAAGACCCTGCTTCAAAATAAAAAACTGAAAGGGCTGGGGCACTGCCCAGTACTTGGCAGGCTGAGACAGGAGGATCGTAGGTTTGAGGCCAGTCTCAGCAACTTAGTGAGACCATGATTCAAAAGAAAAAATAAATAAAATGGGTTGGGGGGGCGGGCGTGGTGGTGCACGCTTGTAATCCCAGTACTTGGGAGGCTGAGACCGGAGGATCTGGGTTCACAGCCAGCCTCAGTTACTTAGTGAGGCCTCCGCAACTTAGTGAGACCCTGTTTCAAAATAAAGAATAAAAAATAGGGCTGGGGGTGTAGCTCAGAGGTAGAATGCCCCTGGGTTCAATCCCCAGGATGGACGGAAGGAAGGAAGGAAGGAAGGAAGGAAGGAAGGAAGGCAGGCAGGCAGCTTGCCCAGTACAGATCCACATTTCTTTTATTTTCTTTTATTGTTGTACTGGGGATTTTGAGCCCAGGGGCATTCTACCTCTTAGCTACACCCCCCAGCCCTATTTTATTTTTATTTGGAAACAGTGTCTCGCTAGGTTGATGAGAGTCTCACTACTTGCTGAGACTGTCCTCGAACCTGCAATCCTCCTGTCTCAGCCTCCCAAGTACTGGGATTACAAGGGTGTGCCACCACGCCCAGATGCAGATCCACGTTTCTGCTACTCAGGATGACTGGGCACTTGAAGCTCTGGGTGAGCCAGGGTGAGCTGGGGCCCTGGGGAGGGCTGAGTCACATCCGACAGCAGGGGCTGAGTGGAGGGCCTGAGGGACCCTACAGTTTGAGAGACTGGTGGAGTTCCTTTCAGTTTTCTGATTGTGATAAATAATGTCTAGCATAAGATTTTCCGTTGTGACTCTTTAGAAATGGATATCTCAGCCGGGCATGGTGGCGCACTCCTGTAATCCCAGTACTTGGGAGGCTGAGATAGGAGGATCGCAGGTTCGCAGCCAGCCTCAGCAACTTAGCGAGGCTTTCATCAACTTAGTGAGACCCTGTTTTCAAATAAAAATAAAATCGGTCTGGGGGTGTAGCTCAGAGGTAGAATGCCCCTGAGTTCAATCCCAGTACCACCACAGAAAGAAAAGAAATGGACAGCTCAGAGTTATTAAGCACATTTGTATTGTTCTGCAACAGACATCAGCCTCCGCCTTGACCAACTTTACATCTCCCCAGACTGAAACTCTGCACCCAGGAAACAGTAACTTCCCTTCCCCCCTGCCCCTCAGGCCCTGCAACCCCATCCTACTTTCTGACTCCTCTAGGGACCTCATTTAAGCGGAATCCTCCAGCATGTGTACGTATTTCATTCAGCATCGTGTCTAATGGGTTCATCCGTGTGGCAAATGTACGCATTTCTTTCCTTTTTAAGGCTGAGTAATATTCCATTGCATGGACGTACCATATGTTGCTTATCCATTCATTCATCTGTGGGCTTGGGTTGTATCCGCCTGCTGTAAATAGTGCTGCTGTGTGCCGGGCGTGGTGGCGCATGCTTGTAATCCCAGTACTTGGGAGGCTGAGACCGGAGGATCGGAGTTCGTGGCCAGCCTCAGCTACTTAGTGAGGCCCGCTGCAACGTAGTGAGACCCTGTTTCAAAATAAAGAATAAAAAATAGGGCCGGGGGTGTAGCGCGGAGGTAGAATGCCCCTGGGTTCAATCCCCAGTACCGCAAAAAAAAAAAAGTGCTGCTGTGAACATGAGTGTACAAATAGCCGTGCAAGTCCCTGCGTCCCATTGTTCAGGGTGTTTCCAGGCGCAGCGTGGCCGGGTCATATGGTAATTTTGTGTCTGATTTTTTCGAGGGACCGTAATACTGCTTTCTGCCCCTGACTTTGGGTTTTCACCAACTCCACTGTGACTGATTTCAAAATGGGGCGAGATGGGAGCTGGGCTGTGCAGGAATAGCGAGGCTTCTCCAGACCAGCCCTCCTTCTCCCCTTCCTTCCTTCCTTCCTTCCTTCCTTCCTCCCTCCCTCCCTTCCCTTCCCTTCCCTTCCCTTCCCTTCCCTTTCTCCACTTCCTGGTGGGGACAGGGTCATATGCACTCAGCGAGCACTGAATTGGGAGTCCAGACACCTGGGTTTAGGTCCTGGCTTTTGCTACCCTTCCCACATGTGACCTTCTCTGGGTCCCGGCCTGAAGCAGGGAACAGAACACAGCTGTGTGGGTTCTCCCCTCCTGTGGTCACGATCCCCCGCCCCCCGGGCTTAGAAAAACCCCGTGCTGGCTCAGCTCCTGGGGACACAGAGTCTCTGAGCCTGGGTCCTCCATCCTCAGACAGGTGCCGTGTCCCTTGGCATCGCCGCAGGGAGGCAGGAGGGGCGCTGCTGGGCCTCCAGTGGCTGGGCCCGGCCCTCTGCTCATCTCGCTGTGCGTGGCTGCCTGATGTCCGGCCCTCCTATTCAGTACCCCTCCGGGTGGAGCTTGGGGACCTGGCACCCGGGGCCCCGGACCCACCAGCACCTACAGGGGCCCTTCCCTCTGCGCAGGCACGCACCAGGCTACTGTGGTTGTTCCCTCCCGGAAGACTCCGGAAGAGCCCCTTGGAACAGCAGAGACCCTAGAGGCCTAAAAAGAACCCCGAGGTTCAGCGTCACCATCTGTGACCTGGGAAGGAGGGGCGTCCCTTGTAGGGGCATGGCGAGTGTACGTGGGGTACAGAGTGCCGTGCCTGGCACGTAGAAGGTGCTCATTAAAGGGCCTCACAGAAGCCTATGTGGTGGCGCATGCTTGTAATCCCAGTACTTGGGAGGCTGAGACAGGAGGATCGCAGGTTCGCGGTCAGCCTAAGCTACTTAGTGAGGCCCTCCACAACTTAGTGAGACCCTGTTTCAAAATAAAGAATAAAAATAGGGCTGGGGGTGTAGCAGTATCGCCAAAAAAAAAAAAGGCCTTACAGAGACAGGCCTGGTGACTGATCATCACCCCTAATTTGTGTGTGTGTGTGTGTGTGTGGGCACTGGGGATTGAACCCAGGGGCAAACTCCGAGCTACATCCCCAGCCCTATTTTATTTTTATTTTGAAAGAAGCTCTTGCTAGGTTAATGAGAGTCTCCCTGTTTGCTGAGGCTGTCCTTGAACCTGTGATCTTCTTGTCTCAGCTTCCCAAGTACTGAGATTAGAAGCGTGCACCACCACACCTGGCTTCGTCCCTAATTTTTGAAGGCCCAGGGAGGCACAGCCACCTGCCTGAGGTCTCACAGCTAGGAAGGGAAGGCATTCGGATCCTAGGCCCCGGCGCCCTCTCCCGCACAGCTTGGTGTTGGGGCTAGAGGAGTCTGGAGGAGGACCTGCGCCTGGCTGGTGGGAGGACTCCTCTGAGGTTGGTTTGGGAGCAAAAGAGAGTGGGAAGGTGGGGGTGGGCCTCAAGGACGGCGCTGTGGACTGTGGGTGACATGCGCAGATCAAGGGGTCTGAGTGGTAGAGGCAGGAAGGAAGGGCTTGGGGTGGCTTGTCTTGGGTAGGGGTGTGGGGTCAGGCTGGACAGGGCTGAATGTGGGGTGTCTTCATAGTGTCCCAAATCCACAGGCCGGTGGCTGACCCATTGTGGAAGTGGACCTGGGGGGCGAGTGGACGGGAGCTGCCGGGTCCTTGAACACAGGTCACACAGGGGTGTGGCCGTGCCGCCCCACTGGAGGCTGTGAGAGTGGAGAAGGGACACGGTGGGGACAGGGCTCCGTGTACCTTGCTGTGCTGCCCCCCAACAACTGTGTGAAGGGGTCCTTGATTTCCCATTCTATAGAGAGGAAAACGGGGGCACAGAGAAGCCCAGCTACATGCCAAGATCACTGGGTTTCCATTCCTATGGGATTTGGGCCCTGGCCTGTCCTGTCCTGTTCTAAATTCCTGTTCTGGAGGGTCACAGGTTCAAGGCCAGCCTCAGCAACTTAGTGAGACCCTCAGCAACTTAGTAAGACCCTGTCTCAAAATAAAAAATGAAATAGGGCTGCAGGTGTAGCTCAAAGGCAGAACACCCCTGTGTTCAATCCCTAGTTCTGAAAATAAGATGAAATAAACCCGTGTTCTCTCCCACTGTCCGAGCCCACCCTGGAGCCCTGGAATGCTGGGGTGATGCGGCCGGGGGAGTGCACCCACAGGCAGGTGCGGGCTGCGTGCAGGGGGCCACGAGGCAGCCAGGGGAGGGGTCTCCAGACCCTCAGCAGCCGGGCATGGCCCAGCTTTCCAGGTGTTTGGAGGAGAGAGAGCAAATAGGGGGCTCTCTACCCCTCACCCCCCGCAGTCTGCCTGGATGGAGGTTTCCGTGGAGCGGGGTGACAGGACAGCCCCCCTGTACCCTCCCATCCATCCACTTGTTCCTTCCCGGTCTTATTCCGGGAAGCGGCTGAGCGTGGAGCCTAGACTCCGCCCCTGCCCCATGGCTACCAAACCTTCAGATCCTGAGCTCCAGAGGGCCTTCCGGGCACTCAGAGGAACTGGCACCGCGTGGGCAGTTTGAAAAGTTTGTCAAGAAGGCCGGCTTGGTGGCACACATCTGTAATCTCAGTACTTGGGAGGCTGAGGCAGAAGGATTGCAGGTTGGAGGACAGCCTCAGCAACTTAGTGAGACCCTCAGCAACTTTGCGAGACCCTGTTTCAACCTAAAAAATAAAATAGGGCTGGGGGTGTAGCTCAGAGGTAGAAGGCGCCTGGATTCAATGCCCAGTACAAAAGAAAAGAAAGAAGAAAAAAGAAAAGAAGGTTGTAGCATCGTCATCTCAGAGTGGAGGAAGGTTCAGAGGGCCTTGAGGTAGCTTAGCAAAACCCTCTCTAACCGCCCCGTTCTCTCACTTTGCGGTAGGTCAGCGAGCACTTTGTCATGAGCTGCCATTTGGGAGCCACATGGTGGGCTGGTTGTCCCAGACTCTCAGACATGGAGTCACACAGAAACCCACACAGGTCCCATGCCGGCGTGTGCGCACGCGCACACACTCACCCCATCACCAGCTCCGGTCCGGCTGGGCGATCCCACGCGGGGTCTTGGTGGCCAGGCGGGGTGGCTGGGGGACAGGCAGCTGTGTCTGCACCCTTGTGGGCCAAGGGTTAAGTACCTCTTTGGAGGCTGTGAGCAGCAGCGCCTCGGAGCTTCCTGTTTAGACAGGGGGGGCTCCCACGCTGAGCAGAGACAGGGCCTGGGTGCCCCTTAGCACCCAGCAGGTGGGGAGGGGACATGCAAAGAGGAGGGGCAGGGCTGCCCAGCTGCCCAGGGAGAGGCTGCGCCCCCCGCCCCGGGCACGGCCAGGAGAGCCCCCCAGCCATAGCCCAGGAGCCACGGAATCTCGAGCTGTCCTGGGAATAAAGAGCCCTGAGCCCGAGTCCCTTCCACATCTGGGAAGCTGTTGCGCCCAGCCTGGCTCTTGGGGACCTCCGTGATGACAGGAGGGTCCACATGGGACCCTTCACGGGTAATGATATCTTTTATTGCTTCCTAAAAATGAAGCTGGCTCTGGAAGATATTACTTTTGGTCTCTCTTTGTGATCCAGTCTGCTCTTCTGCCTGGAATGGGCAGCCGGGACCTTCCACTTTGGGGAACAATGGGTGGGGCTAGGCGGGAGCCCAGGGCCGGGTGGCAGGCAGGGGACTGCTGGGGACAGAGACTGCTCTTTTGTGTGTGTGTGTGTGGTACCGGGGATTGAACCCAGGGGCGTTCTACCTCCGAGCTACACCCCCAACCCTATTTTTTATTCTTCATTTTGAAACAGGGTCTCATGAAGTTGTGGAGGGCCTCACTAAGTAGCTGAGGCTGGCCGCGAACCCAGATCCTCCTGTCTCAGCCTCCCAAGTACTGGGATTACAAGCGTGCGCCACCACGCCCGGCAGACTGTGCTCTTTGTTGTTATGTTTTGTTTTGTTTTGTTTTGTTTTGTTTTGTTTTGTGGTACTGGGGATTGAACCCAGGGCATTCTATCTCTGAGCTACACCCCCAGCCCTTTTTATTTTTTTATTTGAAACGGGGTCTTGGTAGGTTGCTGAGAGTCTCTCAACATGGCTGAGGCTGGACTCAAACCTGCGATCCTCCTGTCTCAGCTTCTCAATTGCAGGCATGTGTCACCACAGCTGGCTAGGACTGCTCTTTGGAGCAGGTCTGGGATGTGAGGCCATAGGAGGGCGCGAGACCTGGGGACCCTCCACCCCAGAGCTGAACCGATGCCTCAGTACCTCCAGATGTGACAGGAGAGGGCATGTCACCTCCCTTGACACTGTTGCCCAAGAGGCAGTAAAAGAGAGGGCCCCAGGGCCGGGCGTGGTGGCGCACGCTTGTAATCCCAGTACTTTGGGAGGCAGAGACCGGAGAATACGGGTTCGCGGCCAGCCTCAGCTCTCTCTCTCTCTCTCTCCCTCTCTCTCTCTCTCTCTCTCTCTCTCTCTACCTAGTGAGGCCCTCCGCAACTTCGTGAGACCCGGTTTCAAAATAAAGTATAAAAAAAATAGGGCCGGGGGTGTAGCACAGAGGTAGAACGCCCCTGGGTTCAATCCCCGGTACCGCAAAAAAAAAAAAAGAGAGGGCCCCCAAAGTAGGATTCAGGAAATCAGGGTTCCCCCTTTGCCGTGACCAGCCCTCCAGCCCCGACACGCCTGGTTGCTGGGCTGAGCCTCGGTGCCATGTGCTAAACAAGAGGGTTGGACCATCTGTTTCTGGCTATATTTTATGAGCTTCCAGGAATCGCTGCATTAGAATCACCCGGGGAGCTGACTGAAATGCGTGTCCCTAGGTCCCACCCAACACAGGGACCCAGGCTCTGGGCCGGGGCCTGGGCATCTGCATTCAACAGCTTCCAGAGCTGACTCTACCTCCCTCACCCTCCTCAGTGTACCCAGTGGAAGATGGTCCTCTTGGGGGGATGGAGAGGCAGGCAGGGCTGCCACGGGCGGCATGAGGCCTGGCAGGCTCTAGAAGCTCCAGAAGGGCTGAGTGTACAGGAGAGGGGGGGGCTGCTCTGAAGCTGAGCCCCAACATCTCTAGAGACCTGACTGTGCAGAAAGCCACGCTGTGGGGCGTAGGAGAGAGCAGCTGCTCCCCATGACCCAGCAGCGTTGATTGAGGAGTACCGGTCTCAGGTGGTTCCAGGGGTTGGAACACAAGGAGTGGGCACCCTCCCACCCCCTGGCTGTGATGGCCGGCCTTGGGGGCTTGGGGCGGGGGCACTCAGAAGCCTCACTGCCGAATTGGGGGGTCTCCGTTACTGGGAAGGGGGCCTCCTGACTTCCTAGCCTTGCCCATCACACCTCCTCAGGCTCCCCTGGGGGTGGGCATCCACTGTCCCCAAGGGGACAGCCACCGCTCCCACTCTGTCCTCTGCCCCCACCCCGCCTCCCTGCCCGTCCTCCCCACTGCGGATCTCCCCGCTCTGGCCCCCCGTCTTGCCGTGGGCGCAGACGTTCACACGCCAGAGATGGCGTTATTAAAAATGACATTTAACCAGAGCTGGAATTACGGCGCGGATGGCTGCAAACCCCGAATCAAAGCGGGAGCCGCCGGGCGGGCGCGCCTGGCAGGGGCCCCGGCGGCAGGGCGGCCTCCCATATAAAAGCCCGCAGAACGCCAGGTCTGAAAGCCAGCGCACCTCCTTTCATTAGAATAACAAATAACACGTAACAGAAAACATCTGTTAACAGCGGGCCCTAATGCTCTCAAGATGGGGCCCGGCGGCCGGTCCAGCCGTGGGCAGCCTGGTTGCCCGGCAGGGGCTCTGTCCCAAGGCCCTCGCACCCCCTTCTCCCCGGCCTCCTCCTGCACCTGGGGACCTGGGAGCCTCCTCCTCCTTTCCCTTCCCGACTCGCTCACTCACCCCATTTCTTCTCACTGAGGAGGGCTAGTCATCCCGGGGTCCCCTGGGGTGGACATCACAGCCCTCCTGAAGGGGTCCCAGCCAGGCTGTGGAGCAGCGTGTGACCCCAGCGCGTCCCCTCTCTCGGAGCCGCACGCTCATCGTAGAATCCTGGCTCATTGCAGGCAGGTATGTGGGATTTGGGAGATGGAAGCAGAGAGCTGCACAGGTAGCTGAACTTTTCTCTGAGACATGCTCAGAAAGGGTGTCTGCTGGCATGGTTACAGCCTGGAGTCAGAGGCTCAGAGAGGGTGGGTGACTTGCCTAAGATCACCCAGCAGGTGGAGAAGCCAGGTTTGGAGCCAGTGCACAGGATGCACTGCTCAGGACGCAGAAGATGGAGCCAGGAGCAAACGCTGCGCCGAGTGCGCTGGGCACTGGGAGGTGGATGGGACCCAGCCCTGCCCTCAGCGGGCTTCCGTCTGCAGCTTGTGCGAGAGAGCAGACTCTAAAGTATTGGCTCCACTGACCCCTGGCCTTGGGAGCGACGACGCCATGCCAGGCTGGGGCCTGGAGATGTTGCCTCCCCAGAACCTGGAGCAGGAGTCCCCCAGCCCAGACTGGAGGGGAAAGTCCAGAGAAAACTCCCCAAAGTTGGAAGGAAAGAGGGTAATCCCAGTACTTGGGAGGCTGAGACAGGAGGGTCATAGGTGCAAGGCCACCCTCAGCAACTTAATGAGACCTTATTTCAAAAATTAAGCCAGGGCTGGACGTGGTGGCTCACGCTTGTAATCCCAGTACTTTGGGAGGCAGAGACTGGAGGATCCAGGTTCGCAGCCAGCCTCAGCTCGCGCGCGCGCACACACACGCGTGCGCTCTCTCTCTCTCTCTCTCTCTCCCCCCCCCCGTCTCTCTCTCTACTTAGTGAGGCCCTCTGCAACTTCGTGAGACCCAGTTTCAAAATAAAGTATAAAAAAATAGGGCCGGGGGCGTAGCGCGGAGGTAGAACGCCCCTGGGTTCCATCCCCGGTACCACAAAAAAAAAAAAAAAAAAAAAAAATTAAACCGGAGCCAGGCGTCGTGGCTCACGCTTGTAATCCCAGTACTTGGGAGGCTGAGACAGGAGGAACACAGGTTCAAGGCCAGCCTCAGCTACTTAGGCCCTCTGAAACTTAGTGAGACCCTGTTTCAAAGTAAAGAATAAAAACGAGGACTGGGGGTATAGCCCAGAGGTAGAATGTCCCTGGGTTCAATCCCCAGTACTGAAAAAAAAAATTGAGAAGGGGATGAAGATGTAGCTTGGTGGTAGAACACCCCTGGCATTACCCAACACACACACACCCCTAGGTGACCTGTCCAGGTCCCGGTTGCCCCATGCCACGCCACACCCCAGATGGCCAAGAAGCTGCAAGGCGCTTTGCTGGAAGCTTTGCCATCCTCCCCTCCTTCTTGGAATCCGGGCTCCACGTTTCTTGGACCCACCTGGGCAGAAGCGGACCCACCCGAGCAGAAGCTGACCCAGGCACAGCCAGGCGGGCGGCTCTGGGTTGGGCTGTGCTGGAGGGGTCAGGGACGGGATGCAGCCAGGGAGGGGCTCTGGCTTAGGACTTCCCTAGAGACCTTGCATTTCAGTTGGAAGGCCAGCCTCTCCCGAGCTCGCGCCGGCCACCGCAGCCCTGCCAGGAGAGCGTCAGGGCTCCACGTGGGAAATTGTTGGAGACAAGAAGTCAAAACGGGCTACTCTGGTTTCACTGGGAAGGAAAGGGGAACAGCAGAAGATCCAGTCGCAGCCGAAGCAGGCTGAGGGGCGCTCCTGTCCAAGGGGAAGCGCCAGGTCCTCTGTCAAGGGCTGGAAGGTGGGGAGGCACCCTGAGAACCCTTCCTTCCTTCCACAGATATTCATTGGGCAGCTACTCCATGCCAGGCCTAGGCTGGGCACTGGTGTCCCTGGAGGGAACAGGGATGCGTATGAGTGCCCTGGGCTGCGAGGAGAACAGATAATGGGGCCTCCTGACTTGTCCGGAGGTTCAGGGAAGGTTTCCTGGAGGAAGCGGGATTTCAGAATAGACATAAAGAATGAGTAGAATTAGAAGAGGAAGGGGGTGGAGGAGGGACTCCAGGAGGAGGGACAGGTGCAAAGGCGGGGCTATTCCAGGAGCAGCGGAGGGCCCATTGGGCAGGTCTTGTCAAGATTTGCCATTTGTAGGTGCTGGGACTATAGCTCAGTGGTAGAGTGCGTGTTTAGCACGTGAGAAGCCCTGGGATCCCTGAGGGTTTTGTTTTGTTTTTTCCTTTCTTCTTCTTTTATTTTTTGTACTGGGGATTGAACCCAAGGGTGCTCTACGTCAGAGCTACAGCCCCAGCCCTTTTTATTTCTTTATTTTGAAACAGGGTCTTGCTAAGTTGCTGAGGTTGGCCTTGATCCTCCTTAAGGGCAGTGGGGCTGCTCTTTCTGCGTCTGTGGGTGTCTGGTGTTGGGACCTCCAAGCCCTCCCTCTCTGGGGCTCTCAGGTGAGCCTGTCTGCTGTCACGTGGGAAGCAAGAGGCTGGCGTGGGGACTGCAGTGTGTCCTGCTTGTCCTGGGCTCCGATGCCCGAGTCTCTGAGGTCTGGACCAGAGGCAAGGCCCAGGAACCCTGGGAGTCAGAGCAGGGCAGCTTCCTCACGGAGGCCCTGCAGGAGGGTGGAGAGGGTGCGGGAGGAGAGGTGCAGGGCTGCCATCGCTGGTGACACATTCACAGTGCCACAGGCTCAACATCAGGCTGCAGGTCACGGGTGCACAATGACCCAGACGTGGAAGTTTCATTAACAAGAGGAGGAAGACCATCCCAGGCAGGCTGGCTGCAAGCCCTGAACCCCGAGAGGAGGGAGACAGGGTGCTCATGGCAGGGCTGGGACAGTGAAGCTGGATGGGGGTGCAGATTCCTCATCCGCAAGATGGGCATCACCACAAAACCTGGACTGTCGGGGCCTCTGTGAGGCCCGGCAGATGGCGCTCGGCTCTGGGGCAGGTGGTCAGTCAACACCAACTTGCTTTCTCTTTCCCTCTCCTGGCCACTAGGGAGGAGGGACACAGTTCCTTCATAGGTGGAAAAACCAAGGAGGGGACCAGGCATGGTGGTACACACCTGTAATCCCAGTACTTGGGAGGCTGAGACAGGAGGATCGCAGGTTCAAGGACAACCTCAGCAAGTAGTGAGACTCTCACCAACCTAGTGAGACCCTATTTCAAAATAAAAATAAAATAGGGCTGGGGGTGTAGCTTGGAGGTAGAATGCCCCTGGGTTCAAGCCCCCATACCACAAACAAAAACGAGGAGGGAGAGGCTTCCAGGGCCTCACAGGCAGGGACACGGAGCACCTTTGCTGGTCCTAACTACATGTTCCCCAAGGGAGACAGCTATCCAGCCCAGCCGCACAGGCCCCAGCTCCCTGTGCCCCGCCAGTCTGCCCGGTGCCCGGGTACCCTCTCCAGGAGCTTCGCCAAGGAGCCGCGGCTCCCAGCCTCGCGCCCGTGCAGAACGAGGCATCTTGCTTTATTTCCCACGGCACTGATTGTAACCATGTCTAATCTCATGACAAACATCATCTATAAAACACAACTATTTTTACAATGTGGTGTTCGAGGTTAAAAATTCAAATTAGAGATTAATTGCAACTTCTAGAAGATGTGTGGATAAGACGGCTCGGGTAGGAAGGCCGAGCGACGCAGACAGATGTGCATTTTCCAGCTGCGGTCGGGCTCTCGCCATGCGCGCGCATGCGCATTCCCCAGCCCGTCCCCTGCCCGCCAAAGCTGGGGTGGACGAGCCGACCTCAACACTGGCTTCCTTCTCTACTCTGCCCAGGACCCCGAAGTCCAGGCAGCCCGCATAAACAGGACCCCCATGAGAAGCACGCAGCCCTGGTATATGTGGAGGCAGATGGCAGAGGAGGGAAACGCAGAGCGTGGCCAGGAGAAGCGAGGGACCAGGCTCGCCTCTGTCCGTGCCACCTCTGGCTTCTTCATAAACCCACCCTCCCTCCACCCCGAGACCCCCACCACAGGGGAATTTCAGCGAACACTGGGTCTGAAGGCAGGGGTGACCGTGTAGGACAGGAGCCCTGGTCAGGGAAGGGGGCCAGCCCCGTTCCAGAGAGACCCAAGAAGGCAGGACTGTACCCCTGGGCACCAGGGAGCCAGCTCAGGCCCCTGCAGAACTTAGGGGTCTGGTGAGCTTAGCCGCTCTGGGGATACGGGATGAGCGTATGCTGCTACTTCAAGTCTGGGAGCGCAGCCGTGGCTGGGGGAGTAGGGCTCCCCCCACCCCCGCACCTCCAATTTTCTGCCTTGGCTTTCCCATGGGTGCTGCCCTGTCCCCCAGGAGGAGGTTTGGCTTCTGGGCAGGAGGGTGGCAGCTCCAGGGAGTTGGCCAAGTGTCTGGTGGCTTCCCTGGGGAGGGGAGTCCAGAGCTGGGGGGGGCAAGGGCTTCCCCTCTCTGAGCCTGTTTCCTCATCTGGAAGGCCGAGGGGGGTGATGTCAACCCCCCCCCCAAGTGTGGTGGGTCCTGAGGCTGCAGGGACCTGGCCTGGGGCCTGCTGCTCCTGGGGTATTAATACTCTGTCAGTATTGTTAGGGACTCGCAGATGGGCCCGAGAGAGCACGGGCTGAGGACCCAGGCACGTCCCTGGCAGCTGCTGGTCCTAAGGGACCCTCATCTTCCCTGCAGGGATGAGAAAATCTCCCAACCCAAACTAGCTCCATATTAAGGCAAAAGCTGGGTCCCTCCACCCCAGCCCCACCCTGGGACGGGGCAGAGAGCAGGGGCTTGTTTATCCCCATAGACTTTGCCTCTGGGCACCAAGATGAGAGGGGGTGCAATTGCGTCTCCACCCCCCTCAGCAGCGATTTTGCCCTGTCCCAGGGGACTGCTCCGGCATCCCCAGCTCCTCAGCCTCTGGCACAGCAGACAGACAAAGGCTGGGCACCAAAGCTGGGTCGGGAACAGCCAAGGGAGGGGCCCGCTGCCGGCTCCCAGCTCTGCGGGAGACCTGGGTCATTACCTCCACCGCCCTGCCAGAGCCTGCCAGGCCACCATGAAAGTGACTTCTTGGGGTGAAGTCACTGTCCACGGGGACCCCCTGCTAGGCCCCCCCTTTGTAACAGTAATTAGTTGTCTCCCCCTTAGGGGGACCCCACTGACACACACGGTCTCCACCCATCTTTATGGAAAGCTGTTGAAATTTCCATGTTAGGTTGGGCGTGGTGGTGCAAGCCTGTAATCCCAGCAACTCTGGAGACTGAGGCAGGAGGATCACAAGTTGGAGGTCAGCCTGGGCAAGTTAGGAAGATCCTGTCTCAAAGTAAAAAATGAAAAGGGATCTGGGCGTGGTGGCGCACGCTTGTAATCTCAGTACTTGGGAGGCTGAGACCGGAGGATCCAGGTTCATGGCCAGCCTCAACTACTTAGTGAGGCCCTCTGCAACTTCGTGAGACCCTGTTTCAAAATAAAGAATAAAAAATAGGGCTGGGGGTGGAGCTCAGAGGTAGAATGCCCCTGGGTTCCATCCCCCTGTATCACCAAAAAGTAAAAAATAAAAATAAATAAAAAGTGCTGGGAATAGAGCGCCCCCAGTTTCAATCCCCAGCACTCTCCCCAAAATTCCACTTTACTAAAGAGAAACAGGCTCCTTCATTTAGCATGTTTTTTGAGCTACGTTTGGGCACTAGACAGACATCCAGCTGCCAGCCCTGAGGGAGCTACATCCAGAACTGGGGAGTCAGCACCCCACCGCTGCCCAGCCAGCACCAGGCAGAGGCGGGATTCAAACCCAGGATCAGATCCAGCACCCTCTCCCTCCTGCTCCCCCACCCTGCACTAGCTGTGGCTAAGGGAGCCCCCACCAGGCTGCAGAAGAGCCCCATCCTGAATTCATCTGGAGAGGGACCTGGGGCGCCCCCACCTCGTGGCAGGGCAGGGCTGGGAGCAGAGGAGAGAGGATCCCCAGACAGGTCCCTGAGTCCCTGGCTGTGTGCACTGTGGACTTGGGGTGGGAAGGGGGTTCTGGAGCGGGGGGCACACTATTCTAGGTCTGCCAGGCGAGGATGAGGGTCCAGGTGGAGTTGGGGCCCAGCAGTGTGCCAGGCAGGCTGTCACGTACTGGTACAAACTTGGTCCCCGCTAGCTGAAGCAAAACTAAGACACGCTGCTGAGAATAACTGAGAACGGCATCCTCAGGCACGGCTGGATCCGCCTTCAACAGTGGCGCTGACTTTCAGCTTCTTAGGATAGACAGACATGTGTACACTAGCACATGAGGTCAACAGAAAAGCCAGAAGTCCCTGCCAAAGTCTCGCTGTGCCCTGATTGGGTCCCTGTCCACCTCTGAACCAATCACAGTGGCTGAGAGAATCAGAGTGCTGATTGGCTGGAACCAAACACCCAATCAGAGGCGAGGCTGCTCTGGACCCTTCTCAGGAGGCTGGCTGCTCTGTCCCAGTGGGTCCTGGACAGGATGGAGGTCGCATCTGGAAGGGAAAGAGTTTGCGACAGCACAGCCGCTGCAAGGGCTTCGCAGTGTTATGGGCAGCCAAGGCTCAGAGAGGTCGAGGAACTTTCTCAAGGTCCCCCAGCTTGTGTGTGACCGTGACCCACTTCAGGACCTCCGTCTCAACCAGGGCTCTCAAAGCCGCCCTGTCTGCCCAGGAGGCCTGGAGGGTGCCACCCTCACCATCTTGGCCCTCTGCCAGGGCAGGCAGTGATGCCCCTAGGCTGAGGACATCCATCTGTATGGCTGCTGGCCCTGTGGACCTTGGGGTGCCCGGGGTAAAGACAGGAAGGTGGCTTCAGAAGGGGCCTCCCTGAAGCAGGGCGCGGGGGTGCACACCTGTAATCCCAGTACTTGGGAGGCTGAAACAGGAGGATCGCAGATTGGACAGTCTCAGCAACGTAGCAATTTAGTGAGACCCTGTTTCAAAAAATAATAAATTAATTAATTAATTAAAGGGCTGAGGGTGTAGCTCAGAGGTAGAATGCTCCTGGGTTCAATCCCCAGTATTCCCCCCCACACACACACACACAAGAGAAGGGGGCTCCCTGCCCTGTCCGGCCCTGGAGAGGTCACTGGGTGCTTCCAGTAGCAGCAGCACCCCATGGTGCGTTAGACACCGTGGGGACATGTCATCTCCTGTGGTCAATGTGTCAAGAGCCTTTTGTCTTATTATTTATTTATTCATTCATTCATTTTTGGTACTGGGGATTGAACCCAGGGGCATTCTACCTCCAAGCTACATCCCCAGTCCTATTTTATTTTTTATTTCAAAACAGGGCCTCACTACGTTGCTGAGGCTGGCCTCAAACCTGCGATCCTCCTGTCTCAGCCTGCCAAGTACTGAGATTACAGGCACGCACTACCACACCCGGCTACTGTTTGTCAGATACCCTCTGCCCTGTACTTCGGGACTGACTTGAATAGCTGTGTTTCAGACCTTCCACTATCTTGGCCTCAAGCATGGCGTGTCTAAAGGCTCAACGGCTGGAGGCTGTGTCACTCAGAGCTCCTGCCCCAACTGGGCACCACCGAGGACGGTGTGGTCTAAGCCCCTGAGGCAGTGAGGGGAGAGATCCTTTAGCAGCGGTGCCTAAGCTGAGAGGGGCAGATGAGGTGGGAACCGTATTCTAGCCAGAAGGAACAGCCTGTGGGAAGACTGGGGGGCAGAGGACGTGTGTCCGAGGAACACAGGCAAGGCCAGTGTGGCGGCAAGGGACCATGGGGGGCAGGGACACTAGATTCTGCTTGTCGGAGCTCCTCTGGGTCCTGCTCAGGATGGAGGTGCTCACACTGAGCAGGTGCAGGATGGTCGCCTGGACCAGACCCATTGGTCACTTTTGCCCCCTGGGTGCCCCGCTTGCCTCACCCCAGGCCAGGTGTGAGGTCCCAGCTCATCAGGGTTCTCCACATCCGCCCTCAGCATGGCAGCCCCTGCTCGCTCCGTGCCCCTCCCCCACTCTGAAAAAACTCCCACATCCTGTTTTGGTTTTTTTTTGTGTGTGTGTGGCACTGGGGATGGAGCCCAGGGGTATTCTACCTTCAAGCTATACCCCCAGCCCTGTTTTATTTTTATTTTGAAACAGGGTCTCGCTAGGTTAATGAGAGTCTGTTTGCTGAGGCTGTTCTCGAACCTGCAATCCTCCTGTCTCAGCCTTCCAAGTACTGGGATTACAAGTGTGCCCCACCACACCTGGCTGCTTCCTGGTTTTTGAGTAGGGGGCCTTGGTGGGTCCTGGGGGAGAGAGCCAGATGGAATGCTGATGAAATCAGAGGCACTGGGGAGGGGGTCCAGGCCTGCTCAGGGGAGAAACCTGCAAATGCGCACTGACTCTTGGGAAGCTCTTTTCCATATTTGATTGTCCCAGCTGAGGGACAGCCACCTGCAGCGCAGCTCCTCAGATGACACCGTGGTCCTCGGGCCTGCAGAGGCCAGGTGCCTGAGGCCCTCGTGGAAGGAAGGGGGGAAGGGCCTCGTGGCTCAGCAGAGGTAGAGGAGGCGCGCACGGCCCTGTGTGCTTGCTAGCCAGGGACACGTGTGGTCCTGTCTCTTGACCATCCTCCAGGCATCTCAGGAGATCCTCACAACAGCCCCTGAGGGACATGCTACCCAGACAAGGAAACCGAGGCACGGAGGGGAGAAGCAGGTTGCAAGAGGGAGACTCAGTGGCCCAACCCCCTCCCTTTGGAGGTCCCTGGGTTCAATTCCCAGTACCGCAAAAAAAAAAAAAAGAAAAGAAAGAAAACGGGCTCATTTGGGTATGGGCTCTGCTGGGGCCTGGCCAGTGCCCGCAGACCACGCGCCTGGCATTGTCCACCGCGGGCCTCGGCCCCGGCTGCGGGATAGGGTGACCCGGAGAGCTCCTGTGACTGCTGATGTCCAGCCAGGCCCCAGCCCTGCCGGCCAGACTCTCAGGGAGGGGCAGCTGGGGGAGGTCACCAGTCCCTCCCTTACTCAGCACACCCTCCCCTGCCCCGGGGTCCTCTGTTGGGGCCACCCTTACCCTGAGTCAGTTTCGGGCCTGAGTGTTCCCCAGTGTGACTTCTTCAGCCCTCTGGGTTAAAGCCAGTGTCATGGGCAGCCTCGTAAAGGTGACAGCTCACTTGATCTCTTCATTTGTTTCTTTGATGCCTATTTGATATTGAATGACGTGACAACACTGATAGCATCATGTGATGGGGCTTAGCACGGACCACACACTTTACACCCATGTCATTGTGTCCTTAGAAACGTGGGATGACCCCATGGGCCGGGGGTCTGCCCACCTTTACTGGTGATGGAACCCAGGGGCAGTCTACCTCTGAGCTACACCCCTAGCCCTTTTTCTTTTTTATTTTGAAATAGGGTCTCACTAAGTTGCTAAGAGTCTTGCTAAGTTGCTGAGGCTGGCCTCCAAACTGCCATCCTCCTGTCGCAGCCTCCCAAGTGCTGGGATGACAGGTGTGTGCCACCACGCCAGCTTGATCTGTCCACCTTAGACAGGTGCCTGCAGCTCAGAGCAGGCGGTGTAATGAGACGCTCGTGTTGGATCCTGTTAGTGGAGGTTCGCAGGGTCTGGGGGCTGGATGGGGCCGTCGGTCCTCAGACATGCCTGTTAGCATAACTGTGATGTGGCGCTCACAGGCCACAGGGCTCTACCCCACCCACCATGCCAGGGCCAAGGAGAGGCGCCTGCGTGAGGGCACGGATGAGAGGAAACAGGCAAAAAACGCGGCGGCCTCCTTCAGGTGCGCTGCCAGTTTGGGCAGTGTGTAGCGCTGCCTCGCAGAACTGTTAGATTTTCAGAACTCCAGAAGCAGGTTGTCATACAGTTGCATAAATTTTGTTTAAAACACAGGTGATATATACTTAAAACTCATCTAGTTCTCTCTCTCTCTCTCTCTTCTTTCCTTTCAGTAGTGGGGATTGAACCCAGGGCACTCTACTCCTGAGCTATACCCCCAGCCTTTTTTTTTGGCAGTACTGGGGATTGAATCCAGGGGCATTCTACCTCCGGGCTACACTTCCAGTCCTATTTTTTATTCTTTATTTTGAAACAGGGTCTCACTAAGTTGCAGAGGCCTCACTAAGTAGTGAGGCTGGCTGCGAACCTGCGATCCTCCTGTCTCAGCCTCCCAAGTACTGGGATTACAAGCGTGCGCCACCATGCCCCGCTTCTTTTGTCCATTTTTTAACCAGGTTGTTTATCAATTATATAGACAAGTTTTCCTATGGTAGATAGTCTTTTTTTTTTTTTTTTTGCGGTACCGGGGATTGAACCCAGGGGTGTTCTACCTCCG
>PVJS01020215.1:0-32836 GCA_004027185.1 Glis glis
CCTATAATCCCAGTACTTGGGAGGCTGAGACAGGAGGATCACAGGTTCACAGCCAGCCTCAGCAACTTAGTGAGGCTTCCAGCAACTAGGCGAGACTCTATTTCCAAATAAAAAATAAAATGAGGCTGGGGGTATAGCCCGGAGGTAGAAGGCCCCTGAGTTCCATCCCCAGAACCCCCCACAAAAAAGAACTCATTTGTTTTTAATACTTTCATTGGTGCATTGTAATTATACATCATAGTGAGACTCAAAGTGACAACACACACATGCACAGCACTTGGTGTGATTCCCTGCACATCCCACCTGCTTCTCCCTCCTCCCTCCCTGTGCGTTAGTGAGATTGGTAGCGATGCCTTCATATATGGACATAACACTGCTTGAACGGTTTCTCTCCTCGGTCCTCCTTTTCCCCTCCCCGTCTCCCTCCCCCAATCCCCTTCACCATTCTACTGGCTTCTCTCCTTATTTATCTGAAGTCCTTTTTGCTTCCTATTTTCTTTACAGTTTTCACATATGACATAAAACATATGGCCCTTGACTCTCTGAGACTGGCTGATCTCACTTAGCATAATATTCTTGAGTTCCACCCATTTTCCTGCAAGTGACAAAATTGTGTTCTTCTTTATGGCTGAGTAAAATTCCATTGTGTATATGTACCACATTTTCTTTAGCCATTATTTGTTGATGGGCATCTAGATTGGTTCCACAATTTGACTATTGTGAATTGTGCTGCAATAAAGATGGATATGCAGGTATCACTATAGTATTCTGACTTTAATTCTTTTGGAAAAATATCATAAAGTGGTATAGCTGGGTTATACAATGATTCCATTCTCAGTCTTTTGAGGAATCCCCATACTGATCTCTATTTTTTAAGAAGTTAAAGTGATGGCCAATGATTACTAAAATCTTCTTTGTCTCAGTATCACTAATAATTACAAAAGTGTAAGTTAAAACCACAATGAGATACCATTTCACACCTGCTAGTATCATGCATATATATATTTACATATATTTACTATTAGATATAAACTACATATATATATGTATATATATACATATATATATATATATGTATATATATAATAGGTGTTGGTGTAAAGAAGTTGAGACCATAGTGCACTGCTAGTGGGAATGTAAAATGGCACAATGTGGAAAACAGTACTACAGCTCCTCAAAAATTACACATAGATTTACCAAATATTTCAATAACTCCGAGCCTATGCATAACTGAAAGCAAAGATTTCAACATATACAATGATATTCATAGCAGCCTTGTTCACAATAGCCACAAGGTAAAAGGAACCCAAGTGTCTATAAATGGAAAAATGGATAAATAAAATGTGGCATTCATATAAAGGAATATTATTAAGTCTTAATTACGAAGGAAATTTTGACATGAGCTGCAACATGGAGGAACCGTGAAGACATTATGCTAACTAAAATAAGCCGACACTTAATTCATTTCACTTACGTAAGAAGTACTGACATCAGTCAAATTCAGAGACAGAGAATAGAATGGTGGTTATCATTCCAGTTCCAATTCATGAGACTCTGTACGTCTGATCTAAAAACACAGTCTGTATCCCCTTTTCTAATTTTTGAATACATGCCGCAAAATTAAAATCAGTGGCAAGTAATTTAATCAGTAAATCCCCTCTAAAAGTTTTCTGCAATAGCAAACATTTTTATAAATATTTATAATTATTATAATTATATTATATAATATATTGTTAAATATAATATATTATTATATGATTGTATTAGTATAATTATATAATTATTATAATTGTTATTTTTAATAATTTTTATAGTGTTTACCCTGCTGGGTTCCTCAGGATCAAAATTCAGTAAATATAAAATACATGAATTTAAAGCAGGTCAAATTTACTTACTTTTATACTCTATCAGCACATACCCCAAAACATTAAGAAAACTATGCTTAACTGCCTCACATCATTTAATCATTCAAAGGTGGTAGGTTCATTTTGGTAGAGCTAGTCCATACTGTTCCATAGACAGCAGAGAATATCCAGACTTAGGATTCTCTGAGCTGTATGCCCTACTTTGGGATAAAAGGCCTAAGAACTTAAATAAGAGTCGAAGAAAATGTCTTCAGATATAAAGAAGGTAAGCAAAATAAAGCTATAATGATAAAACTTTTAACATATTCTTTTTTGTTTTGTTTATTTGGTGCATTATAAATTTTACATCATATTGGGGTACAGAGTGTCAAAAAGATGCATGTACACAGTTCCTGGTGCCCTCTCCACCGGGTCCTTTGCCCCTCCCTCTCCCTCCCCACGCATGTCTTTGATATTGGAACTGTGGTTTTGTATACATTCATAACATTATTTCCACTATTACACTCTTTACGACTTCGTCTCCCGCTCCTGATCCCCCTCAGTCACTCCCCTGGCATCTCTGCTCATCTATCTGATGTTGCCCTTATTTCCAAATATCTCTCGAGCTTCCACATATAAGAGAAAACATATCTACTCATTTTTTGAGACTGGTGTACTAGCTGAGTAGCATATGTTCTTAAACTGACTGCTTGTTGATTTCCTTAGTATTAACTCATACACGACCATTTTCTTTTGTACATCATCATCATAATACAGGATTTTTGACATACACTTATTTCTGTGCATAATGCTGGTTATTTAGATGAAAATGTTTATCTTAGAATAGAATAGAAATTTGCTATTTTCTTCACTTCACATTGCTAGATAGCCATCTCACTCATAGAACAGTAGTTAGTGGTTAATGTCCTTCTGTTATTAAAGAAAAATCAAATTGTTCAGTTTGAAATAGTTAATTCTGTGCTATATGAATTTCATCTCAATAAAACAATCAAAATTCTTCAATATCTAAACCAATTCTCTAGTTGTTTTTTTTTCACTTATTTTTCCCTTATGTTTTTTCTTAAGTGCACTAATAATGACTTGTTAAAGTGGCATTTTAATAAACTAATCAAAATTAGAGGTTACAAAACTTGTTTAAAATTTCACAATAGCAAATTATTAAACAGATTCAGCTTGTGACATTTTTACTTAAATTTGTTGGTGATTACAGCTGATGAGAAACATTAATAAATCCAATAACATTTTTCTACACGGCTATTTTGAAATGTCAGCCATTGCTAATCAATAGACTTCTTTTCTGACTGGTCACAATGGCTCACAAAATGGTCACAATGACTAATTTTGAGATCTCCTTTTATAGGCCATACCCAGAAAAACCTTGATCCAAATAGTTACTAGTTCTGTGTATTGATGCTTCTTCACCAAGCAAGGAGCCAATTATATTAATGGCAACAGCCCCAATTGTTTTTCAAATGCAAATGATTAGAATGTGATCTTCTTTTAGATTAACACTTTCAAATTAAATTGCATCTTAACTGCACTGACATCTGTCATTCAAACAGATGTCAACTCATAAACCTGACAAAGGACAAATTGTTTATGCAAGTTTGTTGTGTGACAGATGTTTATCAGTCACAGTTCTGAGAAGTCACCTTTGAGTATAATAAATGCAGTGGCTTTTGTTGTTGTTGTTAAACTGTAATAATTCACAAGAGAATTGACACAATAAAAATTACAATTCTATTAAAATTCCAGTAAAAATAGTGTCACTAAAAATGCTAGTAAATTATTTCAACTTGAAGTTATATGCTGATATAAAAATTCCCACTAACAATGGGCTAAGCCATCCCCTTAGAAACTTTAGTTGAAAAGCTTCTTTCAAAAAATGAAAATTATTAAATGCATCAATGGCCTAAAATACAATGATCCTTTCTGTGTATATTATATTCTTTTACTGATAATTTTATCGAAGAGAGATACAATTAAGAATGATGGTTTTCATATTTAGCATGTGAAGGGGTTAAGTTTGCTTCAGATTTCAAAAGAGTACATACGTATGCAGTTGTTTTTATACAAAAGCTATTCCTGGATATGGTGGATGGTTTTTCAAGGAGTAATTAAACGCAAATTAAAAGCTCCTTTGATCTCCATATGACTGGCTGGTGAGGGAATCACATCCCAAAATGTGTGTTGACAGGATCTGCCCTGACCCTCTGAAATGAGGCCCAGCAGGATCCCTGTCCAGGGACTGACTCCTGGGGCCCCCCTGCATTGTCCCCAACAGTGGGCTACAGGCTAGTTGGTTGGGAGTGGCAGATGGTTTTGTTTGTTGTATATTTTCACTCTTTACCAAAATTTAGGTGGATCTTAGCCACAAATGAGAAGAAAGTTCTATTACTGCACCTGTCACATTTACTTCAAAAAGAAATCAAGTCCAGTTCACAGAGAATACTGAGAAATCTGTTGAGTGTGGCTTAACCACTGAATAAAATGTCGTAAGAAGATTACTTTGTATATGACTATATAAAGCTTTCGATTAGCCTTCACATTTTCTTCTTTTCCTTTTCTTTAAAATTAAACTCAAAGCTTTAAAGAAAGCATGTCATATTTAAAGAAAATTATTCCCAGAAAAGTAGAAAGCATAATAATAAACATGCAAGTCTTTCCCTTACTTTATGAATCATATACAGTCACCTCATGTATCTAAATATCAAGAATCAAAATGTTCATACAAGGGACCTGAGACCTGATTTATTGTTTTTCTATCACAAACCAAATGTCCTTCCTTCCTTCCTTCCGTCCGTCCTTCCTTCCTTCCTTCCTTCCCTATCCGCCCCCCATTTTTGGACTGTGGATTGAACCCAGGGGCATTCTACCTTCTATCTCTGAGCTATACTCCCACCCCTTTTTATTTTTTATTTTGAAACAAAGTCTTGCCAAGTTCTTCAGAGTCTTGCTATGTTGCTGAGGTTAGCCTTGAACCTGCAATCCTCCTGTCTCAGCCTCCAGTACTGGTATTATAGAAGTTTACCACCATGCATGGCTCCAAACCAAGTTATAATTCTTTTCTTCCTTCCTTCCTTCCTTCCTTCCTTCCTTCCTTCCTTCCTTCCTTCCTTCCTTTCTCTTTCTTCTTTCTTTCTTTCTTTCTTTCTTTCTTTCTTTCTTTCTTTCTTTCTCTCTCTCTCTCTCTCTCTCTCTTTCTTTCCCTTCCTTCCTTCCTTCCTTCCTTCCTTCCTTCCTTCCTTCCTTCCTTCCTCCTTCCCTCCCTGCCTCCCTCTCTCCCTCCCTTCCTCCTTCCCCCCCTCTCCTTCTTTCTTCTTTCTTTTTTCTGTACTGGGGATTGTATCTAAGACCCCAGGCTATCATTGAGTCACATCCCCAGCCCTTTACATTTATTTTGAAACAGGGTCAATGAATTATCTAGGTGTCCTTGAACTTGTGATCCTCCTGCCTCAGCCTCTGGAGTAGCTGGAATATAGGTATGTGCCATGGCACACCAGAAATGAATAATCTTACACCTATCTGTTTTACTATGGCTTTTTGTCAAATTTAAGAACATAGTAACTCAAGATTTAAGTTTTAAATCAAGCATTTGCATACTGTTATAAATACACCATGGATAAATATTTGCCATGAACAATACAGTGTATGCAAGCCAACCATATTATTTTTTACCTACTGCTGAGATATGCATAGCTTCTGGATACCTATAGGTAGACACACCTGCTCTATCACAGACAACCCAGCTAATAACTCTCCAGGTGGCCCCCAAATCCAGATTTTTTTTAACCCTGGGGCATTCTACTTCTGAGCAACACCCCCAGCTCCATTTATTTTTTTGTTTTTAAACAGAGTCTTGCTAGGTTGCTGAGAGTCTCACTAAGTTGTTGAGGCTGGTCTCGAGCCTATGATCCTCCTGTCTCAGCCTCCCAAGTACTGGGATTCAGGTGTGTGTCACCATGCCCTGCTTGCTGTTGGTTGCTAATTTAAAAATTACATATCTCCACTGCAACTCAAAGTATTTTGCAAATGACTTTAAAACCTCTTTATAAGCTTGTAGTTTAGGTATTCCACAAATGTAAAATCCATTATCTTCAACCTATAATGTTCATAAAATTAATAAATTCTGGACAGCCTTGGCAATTTAGTGAGGCTCTCAGCAACCCAGTGAGACCCTATTTCCAAATAAGAAATAAAATGGGTCTGGGGGTGTAGCTCGGAGGTAGAATGCCTCTGGGTTCAATTCCTAGTACCATACAAAAATATATATATATTCTGATTTAAGCAAGGCATCTGAAGAAATCTTTTAGTGTGTTATTATGAATAAGATAGGAAAATATTTGAGTTGGGTGACACTGCAAAAGGGTAGCTTTGGATTGAAGAATCATACCTGGAGACTATTATCAGAGCTGAGGCTACGCAGAACAGCACCTATCCTTGCGGGGCCTGGTCTGCTATTAACTGGTTAACACAGAGAAGATAGAAGACTTGTTCATCATTCACAGAGGATGTAAAGGTGGGAGGAATAACTAATATCCCGGAGGAAAGAGAAAAGATTCCCACTCTGGATAATGAGCTGAAACCAAGACATAAATGAAGAAGGATCAGTATGGAGTCCTATTTCTAAATTGGGAAGACCTGAATTAAGAGCATTTCTTGGGGCCAGGCGTGGTGGCGCACGCTTGTAATCCCAGTACTTGGGAGGTGGAGACCGGAGGATCTGTGTTCGCGGCCAGCCTCAGATACTTAGTGAGGCCCTCCGCAACTTCGTGAAACCTGGTTTCAAAATAAAGGATAAAAAAAAAATAGGGCCGGGGGTGTAGCTCGGAGGTAGAATGCCCCTGGGTTCAATCTCCAGTACCGCAAAAAGAAAAGAGAGCACTTCTTGTAAAAACTGACAGCTTGGTATGGGATGCCTTCTAAAGAAAACCAATTTAATTATAGAATTTCAGTATCCAGATAAAGGAAAGAAACAGTCCCATAATACTCGCCCAGGTCCACTAGTGGTGGCATGGTCGTTCTGGGTGCCGAGTTCTAAGGAACAGCACTGACAACGTGGAGTGGGTACAAATGGAAAAGCAAAGGCACTAGGTCCCATGAAACGTTGTTGAGGGACAAAGATGAAGCATGGAGGGAGACCTCTCTCCCCCCACAGCTCTCTTGTTCTCATCCTCTCTAAAGGCTTTATACCTAGTAGGTAATCAAAACTATCTACTGAATGAAAAGAAAAACCATAAAAGTGGAAATAAGCGCATCAGGCATGTAGCCAATACATTCCAACAATGTTTCACAGCTTTTCTCTTTCTGTTGATGCTAACCCTGCTTTAAAGTTCTACATAGTATAGGAGGTCAAATCAGCTCCTTTCCAAACCAATACCCCGAGTCCTTGATGATGCGGCCAAAATGTCAGCTCCAGCAAGGCTGTTCTCCTCACCCCCTCCACAGACAATTCGTTTCTAAGTCAGTAAACTAACAGCTTTAGCTCAAACGCTTTCCCTCTGTCTTTCTACCTCTGCTACTAATGCAGGCTCACCTCCTCCCTTGCCCCCAACGTAATCAGGCTCGGGTGCCCTGCACTATCAGGAAGTCCGTGACTTCCTGGGTATGTCGTGTGTGCACATGTGGGCAAGGCATGTGTGAATACACAGCCCACGCCTAAAATGAAATCATCAGCTTCTCTACTCAAGACAGATCCTCCATAGAATGTGCTGATAGAAGAGAGAGGGTGCCTATCAATGTTTGTGTTTAATAAAATGGAATATGCCGGGCGTGGTAGTGCATGCTTTGTAATCCCAGTACTTGGGAGGCTGAGACAGGAGGATCTGGATTTGCGGCCAGCCTCAGCTACTTAGTGAGGCCCTCCACACCTTAGTGAGACCCTGTTTCAAAATAAAGAATAAAAAATAAGACTGGGGGTGTAGCTCGGAGGTAGAATGCCCCTGGGTTCAATCCCCAGTACTGCAAATAAATAAATAAATAAATGAATAAATAAATAAATAAATAAATAAATAAGTCAGTAAGTAAAATGGAATATAATACACTTTATACTTCTTTTAAGTGGTATTTACCAAATTGAAAAAAATATATATATATATAGGAAAATGGTAAACAAAGAGAGATTCTCTGAATCATCAATTCAGATTTCCTGAATCTTTTAAAACTAGGCTAACTTTATTTAATCCATTCATTTTTATTTAGGATATATAGTTGAAAAAAAAATCAGAAAGTATTATCACTTAGTTTTTACCCTACCTATATATTACATGAGAAGAAAACACCACCAGGTTCGTGATTATTTTCAGTTCAATTATTAAATATTATCTTTCATTTTTTTATTAAAAGTTTCAAAATAAAGCTGGTTACAGTGGAGCACATCTGTGATCCCAGTACTTGGGAGTCTTAGGAGAACTGCAGGTTCGAGGCCAGCCTTAGCAACTTGGCTAGACCTTCAGCAACTTAGCAAGACCCTATTGCAAAATAAAAAATAATAACAATATAAAACGGGCTGGGGGTGTAGCTCAGGGGCAGACTGTCCCTGGGTTTAATCCCTAGTGCCAAAAAATAAAAAAGCAAATTCAAATTAAGAGTCAGTCTTTGTGCTTGACAATGATTTTCATCCAAGAAATCGTGAGGAAATTCAAAGATGTTGTTATCATTTTGTGTATTAAAAGTGACTGCAAAATACCAGGAAGAAGGACTCTTCAAAACCCAATATCTCTTCTAAAACCTGTTTTTCCCCTTTAACATGGTTTGCACAGTAAAAGCAATCATTCACAGGTATGACATAAAGTCTGTGAATTATGAGACATTGTTGTCATTACTGTTGTGAATTACAACTTTTGGTCATATGGGTTTGATATCAATTATAAGGGCAATTCATGTAATATACAGATATATAATGGCGTGCCAGAATCTAACGCAATTCATTCTTATCTGGGAAGCATTAGCACACAGCTCACAAAAGCTAAACTTTAAGTTCATCTTGAAGGTTATTCACTCACAGGAAAAGCTTCTTTTTTAATGCTGTTCCCACATTCTTATCCAACTAAGAATGTGATTTATTTCTAAATTTAGCAAAAAGAAATTAATAGTAAGCATGAACATCAAACCTCAATCCTTTATAATTTAATATTGTGCATGTATTAGTGTATTTATGTGTATGATTTTATATGAACATAAAATAGAAGTTCTAATTTATCTGAAAAATATAGAAAATTATTTTCATATGCTGAATATCTGTGTTTATTAAGAAAACAGGAAGTCTTCCCTTCACATTTAAAATATTTTATATACTATGGAAAAAGTTAAATTACACTAAATTTAAATAGAAGTTTCTGTATCAAACAAAAAGGAGATATGCCATAATAAATATATTTGTTTCTTTTTTCTCTTATAAGTTTTTCAAATGACCTGGTTTTAAGCAAATTACTTCCATTTAAAAGCCTAAGAGCTAGCCAGGCACGGTGGCACACACCATAATCCCAGTGCTTGGGAGAGTGAGGTAGGAGATCACAGGTTCCAGGCCAGTTTGTTTCAAACTACAAAATAAGGTCAGGCGCAGTGGCGCACGCTTGTAATCCCAGTACTTGGGAGGCTGAGACAGGAGGATCGCAGGTTTGTGGCCAGCCTCAGCTACTTAGTGAGGCCCTCCACAATTTAGTGAGACCCTGTTTCAAAATAAAGAATAAAAAATAGGGCTTGTGGTGTAGCTTGGAGGTAGAATGCCCCTGGGTTCAATCCCCAGTACCGCAAAAAAAAAAAACCTCTTGTTTCCAATAAAAGTTATTTTAATAGCATAAGACTTACTTGGGAGGCTGAGATAGGAGGATCTCAGGTTCGCAGCCAGCCTCAGCTACTTAGTGAGGCCCTCCGCAACTTAGTGAGACCCTGTTGCAAAATAAAGAATAAAAAATAGGGCTGGGGATGTAGCCCGGAGGTAGAATGCCCCTGGTTTCAATCCCCAGTACCACAAAAAATAAATAAATTAATTAAATTAAATTAAATCAAGCTGGGGGTGTAGCTCGGGGGCAGAGTGCCCCTACTGGGTTCAATCATCAGTGCCACAGGGGTGGGCCGGAGCCTACGATCTAGAACAAGCAGCCTAGGTTCAAATCCTCACTTCGCCATTTCCTGTCTGTGGGCTCTATGTGCTTCATTTTCCTCTACTATAAAACTGAAGTGATGATGCGGACTTATCACATGAGCTGTCGTGAGGATTCAAAAGAGCCCAGAGCATCGCCGGACACATATTAGGCAGCCGATAAACTCTAGTGAGTCGCTGTGAGAGTTAAGTCCTTGATTTTTAAAAAAATGTGTTCTTTTCCATAAGCTTGGTAAGACTGCATAAATTATTTATTTGCTCGATCCCTTGCCAAAGTATTACATGCAAACAGCCCATATATGCACATAAAAATAAAAGGGCCCTTATTAGGAAATATCATTAAGAAAGATTCGGTGCCAAGGCAACCATTGATTCAAGTAATTTATGTTTCAGCACCTCTGATACTTTAAGATATTTCATTCATTTAAATACACAAACACTTTCTTGGTGAAAATATATCAATATTAAGTAGATTTCTCATTTATAAAAGCCTAAAGGTGAGTTTAAAGAGAAACTGAATATTCAAATAGTATTTAATCTTCTATCCTCACTGTTGTCGCTCTTCTCTTCCCTTCCTCGCTTTTCTCTTTCGTGGTACTGGATTGAACCCAGGGGCATTCTACCTCTGAGCTACATCCCCAGTCCTTTATATCTTTTTGTTTTGAAACAGGGTCTTGGTAGGTTGTTGAAAGTTTCTCTATGCTGCTAGTCTGTCCTTGAACCTGCGATCCTCTTGTCTCCTCCACCTCTCTAGTACTGGAATTACAGATGTGCACCACCACGCCCAGATTCTCGTCCCTTTTTCGTTTGTACTTTTTCTGAGACAAGATTTGCCAGGTGAGGCCTTTCAACAAATAAGGTAGAGCACACTGAATCTGGGAGTGAACCTTACAGTTTTCAGTAAGAAATAAAAAGCATGTTTTCTTGGTGCTAAATAATTGAATGTATCCACTCACAGCAACACAATGTAATTCTACACTCTCATCAGTGTTATGTGTTCAAATTTCACACTTCCTAGAAAAACTGCATTTCTTCCTGGAACAGCCCCTTCCCACCTCCCCCTCCATAGGCCACCTAGTTTCTCCTGCAGTGGGCCACCAAGCCCCTGAGGGATCTCTTGGATAGCAGCAACACTGGTCTCTCCAGCTTTTACTAACAGGATCAAGCCCACAAATGAGGTGGCAGAGCTGCCAGGGAAAAGGGCGAGCATGCCCGGGCTCTGTCCCACAGGAGCACATGCCACCTGCCACCCGCAGTCAGGCCTCAAGCCACAAAACACATTTGTGCCAGGAAATTTTTCCTTGCTTTTCTCATTCAAATACTTTGTATCACATCTTTTCCTAATGTTTCCCAAGAGAAAAAGACCAACTTCGAGATGAAAATTAACAGTGACTAACTCAGCAAAGCTAATTATGTTCTTAGATCCAATACAAGTCTCATTTTCACAATATCGAGAAACAGTTTACCTGGAAATAAGCCCATATTCCCTCACTAATCTATTCCAAACACTTTTTGAGCTCTTAAATACCCACTAAGAAGAAGGGGAGCGGTTAAGGAGCCATATGCCATATAATTTCAGGAAGTCTATAGAAAATATATATATAAGTAATTACATAATATACTGTATATAAGGAATGCGATTGAAATATAAGTAATCTTATGGATTCATTAATTCAATTCTTCAGTTAGTAAGCATTTGTTGAGAAATGCCATGTACCAAGGCACTGTTCCAGTGTAGAAATACAAAGAGGAGAAAGTCACATGCCCTCACATGACTCCCATAGGGCAAATGAAATAACATCTAACAATATTATAGGTATTGCTATTGCTGCACAATATTATTCTGTCATAGTGAGAGTGCATACAACAAACTGGGAGATCTTACAGAAGGGAGGTCCAGAAAGCCTTCGCCAAGATGGGTTTCGTAATTAGGCTGTTGTTAATTGTGCTGCAATGAACATGGGTGTGCATGTATCACTATAGAATTTTGGCTTTCTTTTGGAAAGATATTGAGGATTGGTATGGCTGGGTCATATATGGTGGTTCCATCCCTAGTCTTTTGAGGAACCTCCATATCGATCTCCATAGTGGTAGTACTAATTTTCAGTCCCACCCACAGCATAAAAGAGTTTCTATTTCCCCACATTCCTACCAGCATTTATTATTGTTTGTATTGTTGATTGTTGCCATTCTAACTGGTGTTAGATGGAATCTCAGCGTAGTTTTTTTTTTTTTTTTGCGGTACCGGGGATTGAACCCAGGGGCATTCTACCTCCGCGCTACACCCCCGACCCTATTTTTTATCCTTTATTTTGAAACCGGGTCTCATGAAGTTGCGGAGGGCCTCACTAAGTAGAGAGAGACAGGGAGGGAGAGAGAGAGAGAGAGAAAGCTGAGGCTGGCCACGAACCTGGATCCTCCGGTCTCCGCCTCCCAAAGTACTGGGATTACAAGCCTGCTCCACCACGCCTGGCCCTAGTTTTTTTTAATCTGCATTACCTTGATTGTTAATGATGTTGAACATTTTGACATATATTTGTTGGCCATTTGTATTTCTTCTTTGGTTAAGTGTCGATTCAGTTCAATTGCCCATTTTTTACTGGGTTATTTGCTTTTTTAGTATTAAGTTTTTTGAGTTCTTTGTATATTCTAGATAATAGTCCTCTATTAGAGGAGTAGCTGGCAAAGATTTTCTCCCATTCTGTAGGCTCTCTCTTCAGACTCTTAATGGTTTCCTTTGCTGTACAGAAGCATTTTGATTTGATGCCATCTCATTTACTGATTCCCAGTTTTATTTCCTGAATGTTAGGGGTCTTATTGAGGAAGTCTTTACCAGTGCTTATATGTTGGAGAGTTGGTCCTATGCCCTCTTACAGTAATTGCAAAGTTTCTGCTCTAATTTCTAGGTCTTTGCTCCACCTCAAACTGACTCTTGTGCAGGGTAAAAGACTGGGGTTTAATTTCATTCTTGTACATATGGATAGCCAGTTTTCCCAGCACGACTTGTTGAAAAGGCTATTTTTTCTTCATATTTGGCTCTTTTGTCAAAAGTCAACTGGTTATAAGTGTGAGGATTTATTTCTGTATCTTCTATTCCATTGGTCTATGTGTCTGTTTTTGAGCAAAAATCATGCTAGTTTTGTTACTATAGCTCTGTAATATAATTTTTTTTGGTGCAGAAATGGGGATTGAACCCAGGGGCATTCTACCTCTGAGCTACACCCCCAGTCCTATTTTTTTTTAATTCTTTATTTTGAAACAGGGTCTCACTAGGTTGCGGAGGGCCTCACTAAGTAGCTGAGGCTGGCCGCGAACCCACATCCTCCTGTCTCAGTCTCCCAAGCACTGGGATTACAAGCGTGCTCCACCACGCCTGGCTCTGTAATATAATTTGAAGTCAGGAATTGTGATGCCTGTAACATGGTTCTTATTGCTCAGAAATGCTTTGACTATTCTGGGTCTTTTGTTTTTCCATATGAATTTTAGGACTGCTTTTTCTAGCTCTGTGAAGAATAACATTATGTTCTGTATTTAAAAATTGATGCCAGCCGGGCGTGGTGGCGCACGCTTGTAATCCCAGTACTTTGGGAGGCGGAGACCGGAGGATCCGGGTTCGCAGCCAGCCTCAGCTCTCTCTCTCTCTCTCTCTCTCTCTCTCTCTCTCTACTTAGTGAGGCCCTCCGCAACCTCGTGAGACCCGGTTTCAAAATAAAGCATAAAAAAATAGGGCCGGGGGCGTAGCGTGGAGGTAGAACGCCTCTGCGTTCAATCCCCGGTACCGCAAAAAAATAAATAAATAAAAATAAATAAATAAATAAATAAAAATTGATGCCAGAAACTCTCAAATACCATATTTAGAAACAGTTTATTTATCTTTATCAACATACAACTAAGGCCAAGCATTAAACATTAAATAAGAAAGTTGGGGTTTTTTTTGGGGGGGTGATACTGAGGCTTGAGCCCAGGGACATTCTATCTCCAAGCTACACCCCCAGCCATTTTTAATTTTTGTTTTGAAACAGGGCCTCACTAGGTTGCTGAGAGTCTTGCTAAATTGCTGAGGCTGGCTTTGAGCCTATGATCTTCCTGTCTCAGCCTCCCAAGTACTGGGATTACAGGTGTGTACCACCACACCTGGCTAAGAAATATTTTAATTTATGGTTTCTCCCTCTAGATTTTAAGAAAAAAGTGTAGAAAGGAAAATACTTGGAATGAGTAAGAGAAGATTTCTTTTTCTAAAGGAGATAATTTCTTGGTCTAATTTAGAATAATGAGTTTTAAATAATGATTGGCTCTTCAGCAAAGTAATAAATATAAAGGCAGACTATGATGTCATCTCACATTTCAAAAGAAAATGAAAATCTTACAAAGTATAATGAGTTTGATAGTTTGATCAGCAATGTGAGACAGTGTGGGGTAATCAGCTTTGGAGCCGGGTAGGACTCGTGTTAAGTCCCAGATCTGTTTCTTGTCAAGCAAGTAATAGACCTATCCAAAAGTAACTGCATAAAAGACCCCATAAATTTTACCCCTGTGAGATTGTTTCCTCATCAACGTGTCTGAAAAAATGTTAGTATTTCCTTCAAAGCAATTTTGAAGAGGTGTAAAAGGCTTGATAAATAAAAAATTGTCAATTGTTATTGTATTAAATTTCTCTTGCCCTTTACTTTTTGCTTTTCATAGCATTTCTCCTCTCTTAATCTACTGTATATTTTCATATTATTATTATTATTATTATTATTACTATTATTATCTGCCTCCCTCACTAGAATATAAGCTCCACAAGGAAAATTACTGTTGCCTATTTTGTTCCATGACATATCCTTAAACATGGTCTGGTACCAGGTGCTTGAAAAATATTTACTGAATGACTGAGTCAATGAGTACTAAGATTATCATACACTATTAAGAATAAAATATATTCATTAATACTACTTTTTTGCCGGGCGTGGTGGCGCACGCTTGTAATCCCAGTACTTTGGGAGGCGGAGACCGGAGGATCCAGGTTCGCGGCCAGCCTCAGCTCTCGCTCTCTCTCTCCCTGTCTCTCTCTCTCTTTCTCCTTAGTGAGGCCCTCCGCAACTTCGTGAGACCCAGTTTCAAAAATGAAGTATAAAAAATAGGGCCGGGGGCGTAGCGCGGAGGTAGAACGCCCCTGCGTTCAATCCCCGGTACCGCAAAAAAAAAAAAAAAATACTACTTTTAATCATTGCTAGATCTTTTCATGTTAAATCATGCTACATAGATTCTTCTACCTGTAAGGTCAAATAACATGTTTTGTGACACTAGGAATCGATCATATAAATTCTTTAATAAGGAATAATATTAATTTATAAGACTATAAAGAGAGAGAGTAAAGAAAGTCTCTAAAGTCCTACCTACAAAAAAACTTTGATTCTCTAATCCAAGAAAAATAAGCACATTATGAAAAAACTAAACATTAATTCAACATAAAATAGGATGTTCTCCCATAAATATAAACTCTAAATAGTAAAATACACATCTGCAAAGAATTAGATTTATAATATACATCTGTAGAATGCAACTGGGGTGGGGAGGCAGGTACACAAAAGTTCTGTCTGCACTGAATACGCAGCAACAGCAAAAGGCATTTATTCTGAGCTTCTACTAATCAGTAATAGGGAGATTTTTGCCGTGAAGTTAGTAATTAAAATGCTGCTAATTACAATTTTACAAAATGATAATTCCAAAAGTAAAACAGTAAAAAGACCCATTCTGATCCATGTATCATTGTTGCTTTTGTCATAAACAATTTAGCCTGTCAACTATCTGGTTGCTGATCTAGTATCAAGCAGTCCTTTTTGACAATGTCAGTGACTCTTGACCCTTTATCACTGTTATATGGTCAGCCTGTGTCCTTGCTATATTGAAGAGGCAGGACCCTGAAGTATGATCCTCAGAAGACTACAGTGACTTTCTTCAAGAGATACATGCAGGTTTGTGAATGAAACCCTTCTAAAAGTTATTAGCCTGCAGTTAGGGGAAGAATATTTTAAAATTCAACATTTAGAGGATCAACTCCTTCCTCCTTGGTTAGAATGCCAGATTTTATTATGAAGAAAGCTACATAAAGGGAAATTAAGTCACACAAAGGTCTACTTTTTAAAAAATATAGATTATGACTCACCTATAATCTTTTCTATGTATGCCAGTTTTTAGTTAGATTTACTCCACTAATATAATTACTTCCTATTAATATTACAATGTAAATAAGGACACATTACTTAAAAATACTGGCTATGTATTATATCTATATGACATTTAAGTTTTAATGCTAAAAATAGAGGTATGCATACAAAAGCAAACATACAGGCATAGGGTAAAATTCTTATGTCTCTGAAATAAAAAATAATGTACAAATCATCTTAATACTATTGCTTTTATTTTACAGAAAATGTTGAAATAGATTTTAAATATACAGAGTATTGCAAAATCTGAAACAATTCTATTAAAAAAGAAAGTTCATTTCCCATGCACACTGAACAATATGAAATATGTGGAATAGGTTTTAATATTTTTCTACGTAGAAACAGTATTAATCCACCAAAGTGGCTAAAATGGCTGTGATATATAAGTTAAGATGTGTGGTTAAAGGAAAGAATGCGATGAACCTTAAGACAGAATGCTAAGTAAATCTGAGTGTGTGTGTTGACCAAGGTACACTGGCATTACTTTGTAGAGCCGATCAATAGATATTAGCTTTAAAAGAGAGATATAGAAAGAAGCTGTGGCATATTTTTTTAAATGACAGGGTGAAGGTTTAAATCGTCTCAATCAAGACTCAATTTTTTTTCTCCCAGTTTTTCCAGCTGTTCTCTCCCAGTTAAGGCTCTTCATTTCAAATAAATTTAATTAGTTCCAATTGATCATAGCCAACACTTGCGCTATAACCAGGCTTCTTTACTTTCGTAAGGCAAAAGCTAACAAAGACTGCTAGGCTCAGATGCAAGTCTCCTAAGACGACATTCATACCTTATTCATTCTCACCCAAAAGAAAACGCCCAGAAATATCATTCTGCCTTCAGTAAAAGCACTAGATTACAACCCATATTTTAATCATTATCTTGGTGAGATTATTTCTAAAAATTAAGTCCCATATTGTTGCAAAAATAAAATTAATATAGCTATACACATTAGCTGAAATATTGCTTCTACATAAGAATTCAAACAAAATAAAGGCAAATATCTGTCAAGATAGAATTTCCAGTCATTTTATGGATAGGTATTGGGACAATTCCTTTTCAGTAACTGAAAAATTAATTGGATTTTCCAAAGGTTATGGATAACCTAGTCAGTTTTTTTTTCCTTTTGCAGTATGGTATTTTACAATGCTGGTTATCCCAAAATAAGATTAGTGTGCTTAACAGGTTTTTCTCAATACATCTACCATATTTTTCATAATGCAATTTATATAGGATTCTAGTCAATAAAAAGAAATATGTTTTTCTTCTAAACCTTCACAAAAATCTATACCACAGCTTAATCAAGTCACACAATCTAAAGGTAACCTGACTATAGCATCCAGGTTACTTTCACAACATGTTAAGAAAGCCTTTTTTAGTTATTTAAATTCTTTGATATTGGATATTCTTGCTTTTTATACCCATGTTATGAAATGAATAAATCGACTGACAAAAGCCATTCATCACATGTTTAACCAAGTTTTTTAAAGATTAAAATATAGTGTATGTAGCATTAATTAACTCTCCAAACTAGACTTCCATTTTTAAGCTTCTTGATGTTCCTAACAATAAAATATGAACATAGTCATGTGCTATGAAGTTCTCATGAACTGGGTGGTCCACAATTCAAAATTTCAATGTGCTGACTAGTCATGCTTACTTGATTGCTCAAAAATTGGACTTTTATTCCAGAATATAAATTGAATTATTCTACTACTGCAAAGGCAAATTCTTTTTTTTTTTACAATGAATTAAACAACTACCTTTATAGAGTAAAAGGTCTTTATACCATAGCATAAAAACACTAGAAAGAGCAACTAAAAAGTGTCTTAGTTTAGAAACATGTGCAAATCAAATAAATTTCATTTAGTAGCTACTAGAAAAAAATTCTGTAACTCTGAAGCACAAAATGATTTCAGAAAGGTTAGAGGTTCCTAAAATCATTTATATTTAAATTGGATGATATATATTTTTTTTTTGGTGGTACCGGGGATTGAACCCAGGGGCACTGTACCTCTGAGCTACACCCCCAGCCCTAGTTTTTTATTCTTTATTTTGAAACACAGTCTCACTAGGTTGTGGAGGACTCACTAAGTAGCTGAGGCTGGCCGCGAACCCAGATCCTCCGATCTCAGCCTCCCAAGTACTGGGATTATAAGCGTGTGCCACCATGCCCGGCTCTGGATGATATTTTTTATTACAAGAACTTTAATTAAAAAGAACTAAAAGGTAATAAGTAATAACCACCATAACAAGTTCTTATTTGAAAATAAAAAGTCAACCAAATTTTTTTGTGTGTGTGTGATACTGGGGTTACACCCCCAGCCCAATTTTATTCATTTTTTATTTTAAAACAGGGTCTCGCTAAATTGCTGAGGCTAGTTTCAAACCTGCAATCCTCCTGTCTCAGCCTCCCAAGCACTGGGATTACAAGTGTGCGCCACCATGCCCGGCTGGACCAAACTTTTGAAAGCCTTTTACTTACTGGATGCAAATACAATACATTGCTACGGGCTGGTGGTGGTCAATCAGCACCTTTCCTGAAAATCAGATGGCCCCTCACTTAGGCAATGCTTATTTGCAGCAGAGACACAAGGCTAGAGGTGTTTCAATTTAGGCTTTGTAACTTTTCAAAGGAAATCATTAGGTTCCCACAACTTTGCAGTGAAAAAAGAAAAGTTAAACACATTCACATGGTAACAGTAAAGAATTGGACACACACAGCTTTCAAAGGAAAAAAAAAAAAGGAAACAAAGAACCTCCTTTTACTATTTTTTCCCCTCTCTTCAATTTTTGCTGAAACTTTCACTGTTTTTTTTTTTCTGGGCATGCTACAAACTTTTTATTACTATTATGTTAATATTTGTTACTTCACAATAATTATAGATTTTAGTCAGATCTTAAGTTTTAATCTACACCTGATAAAAAGTTTAACATTTTTAATACCAATAAAAATATTTATACAGGCTGTTTTTATCCTCTGTTTATTCAAAGAAACTGAGCTGAGTGAATATAGATTCAGTAGTGAAAACTGGTTTAAAGCCTCTAAAAAGACAGGCTAAACATACATCAAGAATGAGTTTCCTAAAATTTACTTATGACTAGTTGCATGACAGATAATACCAATCAGAATGCCCCAAATCCACATAGCGTAAATAGATTTCAAAAGCAGCATTTAATTCTACTGTATAGGTATAAAGACTAATGGTAAGTTTCCATACACAGCCTATGTTATATGTATTGCTATTATGACTTCAGTTTCTTGAGTTTACCTTATAATTGCAAAATTTTCATAACCTAATGGGTATAAATATACCTCTACATTTCACCGGCTTTATAATGATCCAGTTTCTAATATAAAAAGTCTTCAAAAAATCAAGTGCACAGCTAGCTGGTTCCTTGTTAAAGCAACAATGAGCAAACCTGGACCAAATAAACAGTTCTGCTTCTTTTCATCTCAAGAGCAAAAGGGATGCTAAAGAGTCTCTCCCATCAATTAATCTAAGCTTCCATCCTTTCCATAAAAGTACTTAGTCCCGATCTGAACAATCTAGAGCACGCTCTGCGATACTGAATACAGTCCATGCAAAGTATGTTGAAGATGTCCACACTCACCGGTGGTGATGTCATCGTCCACAAGGTCATGCTCTTCTTCCTGGACTTTGGTTTCGGCCCCAGAAGTGTCAGGAGCAGCGGTGATAGTCTGCATGGCTTCTGCTGAGACCCCAGCTAAAACAAATCGGAATCACAAGGTCTCATTTAAAAAAAATGAAAAGAAAGGTAGACCAAAGCTTTCAAAGCTTTTTACTTATTGGATGAAAATACAATACATTAAAATAACACAATATATTCACCAAAACGGAAGGGACACAAATCAGCAAGTAAGACATTCATGTGAGTTCCTTTTCCTTATATGTATATAATGCATATGGGTTCGTACTATCTTTACTTTTACCCAAGATCTGGGAAAAATAGAAAGAGGATTCTGAAGCAAATTACATTTTTACTTGATTCTGTTCATCAATGTTTTTGCTATAGTTAATTTAGTCATAATTATGTAACAAAGAGAAAAAAAAACTTAGAAAGTGAAGTTTACTTCTCTTTGATATGAATTTGTTTATGAGCTGGGGGTTAGATAGGAAGGAAGAAGGATGACAAAAGAGGGATTTGTGCCCTGAGTCTAAACAGGAGACCTGAAATATTCTGTCCTAAAAGAATACAATATTTCCCTCTGTGAAGGAATTATAGATAAAGTCAAATAATTATCACACTGAAAGCGGACAGGCCAAAGAGATCAGGGGCCAAAAGTTCATTTTCTGCAAATCAGCGGAGAACTTGCTGGTCCATACTAATGTCTTTATCTTACATACCCATCCTTCTGGTTTTCATGACATATTTTGTTGTCAATTTGCACCTGCCTCATTTCTATTTTGTCACTGGATAGTATAGTATATGAATAATTTCCATATGTTTATCAACAAATATTGCTCAATCATGGTATATAAAAAAACCTCACCACTAAAAGTTATTTTAGGAGTTGAACCTTCTAATCCATTCTTCTTAAGAGGTATTTTAATGTTTGCCTATATGGATTCATACAAATATTTAAAAAAATCAAACACTATAAATATTCCAGGGCTTGTCTTCCTTTAAGATGTATTAACTTATACATTTCTACATAAAATTCAACATTGCTTTCTCAGGATTACCAAAATCATCAACAGAAGAAGAATCTTAGTTACTAACCACCACAAATAGTCCAGAACTGAGCCTACCAGCAGGCAGTACCAAGCCCTAATGACGCAATGTGGAGAACATCATTTCAGTGTTACTACTAGTTTGTTCAGAAATGCTTAAAGAACAACAACAACAAAAAAGGCTTCTACTAAGAAGATCCTTGTTGAATGGAAATGGCAAGCCACCTCTTTACAGAAGCATTTTTATTATTGAGTTTATAAGGTAAATTTTAACATGAAGGAAACTTACTAGAATATTAAGTTAATTACTTAAAGATATCTACCAGTAAAATAACCACGAAGCAAAGGAAATAGAAAGGTAAATGCCACATTCCTAAAGAAAGACACTGTTCAAATACAAAGGTAAATATCATTTTTCACATAATGAAAACATAAATCTTTGAAATCTCAGTTTTATTCTCTGCTAACACTTGACAATTTAAAAAATGATCAGAGAAACAGGAAAAAAGATAATACAGAACAGTTTGGATAGTAGGAATCATTATTATTAGTACTTTCATTTCCTGCAAAATTAAGGGACTGGGTAAAATAAGGTGGGAGTTTATGTAGTAAGACGTCTACAAATTCATTTACATTTAACTTATTTAATCAGAGTGTAAGTAACTGCCCAACACAATATACTACTAAATGGAGAAACTAAGATTGAGATGTGGGTCTTCCGATTTCAACCTTGATATTCTTTACCAGCAAGTATTTCCCCAAACTTCCACCCAAGCTGGGTGGGAGGTATCACAGAACATAAGAGCCTAACCATGAGAAATCATGGAATCATACAATACTGAGTATAAATACCATCAAGCTCTCCATGGAGTTACTATGCTGTGCCAGGCCGCCATTCATCTGAGAGCATTCAGTATTTTGGGATAGAGCTTAAAAAGATCAAATATGTACATCTCAAAATATCTGAGGTTGAAAGACCAAGAAGCTATGCTGAACTGGTTCTTTGACAGATGCTTTAGAAAACAAAGTAAGGGTTATAAAATCCCTGGCAGAAAAACATAAAAACTACACACCGATATCTTCCAAAAATATGGTCTCAACATCCCTAACCAAATACAAAAAATAGAATTCACACATATAAAGAGAATTATACACTGTGGCAAAATGGAATTTATGTTAGGGATGCAAGTCCAGTTCAATTTTTCAAAAGTCAATCAATATAATCTAAAATATTAACAGGTTAAAGAAGGAAATATCAAATGATCATATCAATCACTTCGTAAAATTTAATATCCAAGCATGATGAAAAAAACTAAGAAAAATAGGAATAGAGGAGAATTTCCTCAATTTGATTAAAAAAAGTCTACCTAAAAACCTACAGTTAACATTTATACTTAAAGATGAAGTCTAAATGCTTTCACCCTAAAATAAGGAATGAGGCAACATACTGCTCATAATGAAAACATAGTGCTGAAGTTCTACCCACTGCAACAAAACAAGAAAATAAAACAAAATATATACATTTTGGAAAAGATAATATAAATTGTCCCTATGTGATGGCTAATTTTAGGTGTCAATGTTACTGGATTCAGATACCTAGATAGGTAGTGAAGACTTTCAGAACTGGATTGAACTTCATCCAACACTGCTTCCTTGGGTGTCTATCTTGCAAATGTCCTATAAAGAGACATCTCAGCCTCCATCCACAATGACATAGGCCAATTCCCTAATAAATATCCTCTCATGTATCTATACATCTATATGTATGTATGTATGTCTATCCACCTATCCATCATCCATTCAGCTAACTATCCATCATCTATTCACCCATCCACCCATCCATCCATCATCCATCCATCCATCCATGCATCTATCCATCCATCATCCATCCATCCATCCATCCATCCATCCATTATATTGGTTCTCTCTTCCTGAAGACCTTGACTACTCTGCCCTATTCAAGGATATGATTATCTACATGTCTACATACCAAAAAGAGCTACTAAAGCAAATATGTGAATTCAGCAAAGCCACAGAACACAAGACAAAATAATTTAAATGAATTCTATTTATATATGCTAGTAAGGAAGAAATGGACACCTAACTTTTAAAAAACTAACAATGGTTTAAAAAATTGAAATATTAGATGTAAATCTTAAAATATACAGACAACTTGTATGCTGACCACAAAACTACAAAGCACAAAACACTGAGGAAAAGATCTAAACAAACAAAAGGGAGAGATTACTGTATTCATGGATTGAAATATTCAATGTAGTAAACATGTCAATTCTCCACAAATTGATACACAGGCTTACTGAAATTCCTATTGAAATTCCAGCAAGATCTTTTATAGATATAGACAATGTTATTCTAAAACTATAAAGAAAGACAAAGGAACTAGAATAAATCAATTTTGAAAAAGAATAAAGTAGAAAAAGTCAGTCTACTTGGATCTAAGATTTTAGTATATATTTGAAGTTATTAAAATTATGTGGCTTTGAGCTGGGCGTGGGGGCACACACTTGTTATCCCAGTACTAGGGAGGCTGAGACAGGAGGATCACAGGTTCAAGAACAGCCTCAGCAAGGAGTGAGACTCTCATCAACCTAGTGAGACCCTGTTTCAAAATAAAAATAAAATAGGGCTGGGGGTATAGCTCAGAGGTAGAATGCCCCTGAGTTCAAGCCCCAGTATATCCCCCAAAATTATGTGGCTTTGGCAGAGATATGAACATGTAGGTTAATGTAACAGAATTAAAAACCCACAGATACCTGAGTTACTTTAGACAGACTCGCAGAAATGATTTCTTCATAATAGGAGCTGGAGCAACTGGACATCCACAGGCAAAAAAAAAAAAAAATAACCTTGGCCTAGTCTATTTCTCTGTTACTATAATGAAATACCTTAAAGTAGGTATTTATAAAGAAAAGAGGTGCATTTGGCTCACAGTTCTGGAGGAGCAAGGGCATGGTGACAGCACTGGCTCAGCTCTGGTGAGAACCTCATGGCTGATGGACCATATGCAAGAAGGCGAGACCACATGGTGGGACAGGATGCCAGAGCAAGAATGGAGACCCATGAGAATTGTTAATCCCTTCCAGAGGCACCTCCTCAGTGACCTATCCTCCTGTTAGGCTCCACCTCTTAAAGGTTCCACTACCACTGAACAGCACCATGTTGGAAAACAGACTTCTAATACATGAACCTTCCAGGAAAAAATCACATTCAAACCATAGTGCACATCTTATATAAAAATTCAAACAAATCATGGCTTCAAAAACAAAACCTATTTTTAATCCTTTGTTTACAAAAATAAAAATTTATGAAACTTTTAGAAAAACAATTAGGAGTAAATCTTTGAGATCCAAGGTTAGATTTGTCACAAAAAGCACAATCCATAGAAGGAAAAATGACCAACTGGACTTCACCAAAATTAAAAAAATAAAAACAACAACAACAGCAAAAACTTCTACTCTTCAGTGACTCCATTAAGGAAATGAAAAGACAAGTTATAGATTAGGGAAAAAGATTCAACAATCATATATCCAACAAGGGACTATTACCTAGTACCTAGACTACAAAAGAAACTCTCAAGACGGAAAAGTAAACAGTCCAGTGGTTCCGAAAAAGGTTAAATATAAGGTTATAATATGACCTAGTAATTCTATTACAAGGGAATGAAAACAGGTCCACACAAAAATGTGTACACTGGTGTTCACAGCAGCATTATTCATAAAAGCTAAAAAGTGGAAACAATCCAAATGGTCATCAACTAATGAGCAGATAAATTATGATATATTCATACGATGGAATATTACACAGCAACATGATATGCAGTTCTGTTACATACTGAAAACATTATGCAAGTCAAAGAAGCCAGTTACAAGATAACATGTTATATTATTCCATTTATATGAATTACCCGAAATAGTCAAATCTGTCAAGATGAAAAGTGCTATGATGGAAACAAACTAAGACTTTCAACATGTTCTGGAAGACAGTAAAGGTAAGATTAGCCTGGGCAGAGAGGGAGGGGAGGTAAGAAGAAGATTAGCCTGGGCAGAGAGGGGTGGGGGGAAGGGATACTCATGAGTGTTGGGGCTCACTGTGAGGTGATGACCATGTTCAGAAATTGATTGTGGTGATGACTGCACAACTCCTTGAATAAGCTAAAAACCTTTAGATTGTATACTTTCAAGGGTGAATTTAATGATAAATGAATTATATCTCAATAAAGTTGCTTGTAAAACTGTTTGCTTCTTCTAACATTGCAGCTCAACCCAGGCACCCATGCCACCCCTGTGTTCTCTCTTGGTACTTGTTCTGCCATATAGCTGAACAAAAAAGGGAGAAGAAAGATTCACATAGAATAACTATATAATCAAAACTCCCCATGAATATTTTCTTGTGTACTTTCTTTTGTGATGTTTTTAAAATTTTTAAACTATATTCTTGATTTTGACCATATTTGGAACTCATTCTTTTAATCTTCACTGTCAAAATTTCTGTTATTTTGTTACCGATCAGTAAAAAGAGATTGATTTGGTTATGTCAAAATTACACACATTTCACTTTTTCAAAATAAGCTAATTGTCTTAACTCCCATCAGACTGGGTGGTATGATGGTAACAATTTATCTAACACTCCCAACCAACTTGTTTTGGAAGGGAGTAAAGGTAAGAAGTACTGAGAATGGACAGAACAAAGCACTACTTTCAATTCTCAAATCCAAATGACACTCCTCAATCAAAACAAATTTAATAACTTGTTTTTAGGAAGCGACAGATGCTTCATTTCAAACTTTTGGACCATACGGTTATGGTAAAAGATTATTAATTCTAAATAATCATTATCTTCAAAAAAAGAATAATAATATTTTTTAAAATCCCCAGCCTTAACATGGCTACATCTAACTGCCACAGTATTACTTACATGTTATTTAACTATCTTATAACAGGTAGACATTACAGTCGGTATTCTGTACAAGGCAAACTATACAACAGAAATAAAATCAGTGGTTGCCAGGGGCTAGGAATGTTATTAAAGGGTTGACTACAAAGAGGTAGAGGAAATGTTTTAAAATGATGAAGATAATCTATATCCTAATTGTGGGAGTGGGTACATGACTTCGTTCAAAACTCACAGAACTATATACCAAATATGGTCAATTTTACTATATGTAAATTATACCTCAATAAACTTAACTTTTTCAAAAAGCTCCATTAGAAGGTACCATATCACTGTCACAACAGAGAATTGAAGATTATGCCAGAATACAATATATTTTCAATGAAACACAGACAAGAAAAAATTACTTTATTCCTGGTATGAAAAGCCTAATTTTTTCAAAACATAAAAATTACTTTCTCACTATCCACTATCAAAGAAAACAACATAACCCTGGGAATGAAAAAAAAGAATCTTTAGAAAAATCTTATATAGAAACTTCAGTTTTCTGCTTAGTCATAATCAAGATCATACAGGTCAATTAATTATATGATGATATTGGTTATTTTCTTATGTACTTGCTGTAAGTGAGAAGCTCATTTGTCAAACTATACTATAAAACCTAAGAAGAATTATTTATTCCCAAGTATCCCCAAAATATTTGCCAGTGGTGAATATCTCACAGAACTTCAATAAATACAGCCTGAATAGAATAAAATTAGAATATCTTTAATCCCATGAATTTGGGTAATATACTCTACAAATTATATAAACATACTAGAAAATAACAGTAGTAGTATTTGGGGTTTGATACAATAAAAAGATATAATAGATAAGGACAGTTAAGAGACATGAGAAAAAAGAGATATTATTATTGGAGTGATGTTAGATACTTTAAAAACAAAACAAAGCAAAAAATCAATGAGTCCCCAAATCCAAATTTCACAAAATAAAAACTGAATGTGCATTATACCAGATAATAGGGCTTTATATAAGAGTTCTATACTGTGAATCTGGGGGGAAATGGGATAAGCGGAATGGAACAGGAAACTGGTCTCAGCAAGTTCGGACAGAGCAACATAAAAGAAGAAGGGTATCAGGCATGGTGGGGTGTGGTGGCACATGCTTGCAATCCCAGTACTTGGGAGGCTGAGACAGGAGGATCCAGGTTCGTGGCCAGCCTCAGCTACTTAGTGAGGCCCTCCGCAACTTAGCCAGACCCTGTTGCAAAATAAAGAATAAAAAACAGGGCTGGGGGTGGAGCTCGGAGGTAGAATGCCCCTGGGTTCAATCCCTAGTACCAAAAAAAAAAAAAAAAAAAAAAAGAGGAAAGGTGCAGCCTGCAACAGTGAGAAATAGAGATGAGGACAACTATTTCGAGATCTTCATACCACTGAAATTTCTAAATACTCAGGTCATGTTGCACTGCCAGAGACCCATGTACATAAAAATTTCCCATTTGTATAGTATGTCTAAATCACTTTAGAAAACAGTTTTTTAAAATGTAAATATGGAAACGCAGTTTTCACAATTAATAGTATAAAACTCCATTCAATTATCCCCACCAGTGAAATCAAGTATATTATTAAAAAATTCATATATTTTGTAGGCTTACATATTACCTTTATAAATAATTTTTCCAACTGACTAACAATATCTGAGTAATGGTAAATAATATGAACTTGGGAGACTTCTACAGTACCATGTGATTAACTTGAGAATCATGGATAAAATACTGATTTTAATATGATAAAATTTAAAATACAACACTTTACCCAATATTGGAATATAAAACCACTTCGGTTCATCACAATTGTATTATTTCATTGACGATTAAATGGAAATGATAATATTGTTAGGACTAAGAACAAAAAAAATCCACAAAACATAAAAATTATATTTCTCATTCTCCCAGTAATATAGATTTTCACTGAGATTGAAAAACGGATCCAAACGAATAGCAGGTATTTTTATTTCATTGGTTTCTCACAACTGTGGTTTTGCAGTGGTCCAATTAAAGTACACTGGAGGCAATAATTTGATAGGAACATTTACTTTGAATGAAGTAAAATTTGACAATAAGAAAGGGAGTACGTGAATATCTAGAGTTTCCTTTCAGGCAGAAGGCTTGAATTTATTGGAAGCAGCTCTGTGCAGTGACTGGCCAACACTGCCCCACATTCCCCACAATCCTTATGACAGACAGACGGCCTGCCTCACATTAATTCACTTCACACCACTCCTATCGATCCGCAGCCGGTTCCCTAGTCTCTCTGCACACATTGCCTGTCTGGCTGCCTACATCCACATCAGCACATACACACAAAGGCCATAGAAAGATAACCTTTTGCTTTCCATTAAAGACACAGTATCCACTTTTCCTTCTGTAGAACATCAAAAATATAAAACATAACACTCTCTATGCTGTCTTGCAGAGACTTCTCATTAGAAATGCTGAGGGTATTTATCCCTTATGCTGAATAAAGATCATTTCAATTAATCAGAAACAAGTTAGCTTATTAAAGGCATTGGAGAAATAAAGATATAATTAAAAATAAGCAAAGTGTCTTCACGCTTGAATAAGAATATAATGATCATTTGGTAACATGAGAATTGATGTTTATATTTTAAATAAAATCTATTTTTTCCTCACTAGTATTTTGAATTTTTTTAGAAAACTGCTCTCATATGAAATATGATTATAAACAATTCTAAAAGCAGTAAAATGAACACATTTACTGAAAAATACACAAGGAATAGAAACCACAGGTAGTGTATCATCTCAACAGAATATTAATGTGAGAGTGTCAAGCTTTATTACTATTGTTTTCAAAAAGATCTTGAAAATGATCTATGGTAAAAATCATATCTAATATGTCTAATTCACTGCAGGTACATTTTCAAAGATTTCCGTTTGATTTTCAGGCTACGAGCTGACTTGATTTTGGTTTCAGAAGACATAAATGAAACAAAGATTTACATTATTCGACCTACAAAATGTTAGGAAACAAAGGTAAAACTGTCTTGACATGCTGTCGTATTACAATCTGTGGCTGATTTACAAAGTCCACTTATAAGCAGAATTATGGATCTCAGAACTATGCAAAATATGATCTCCTGCATAAGAAGGTACCTTTGAAACCCTTCATAGATTTTATCTATTTATTTGTTCGGTTTTTTTTTTGTTTTTTTTTTTGCTAGCATTACCCAGAAAGAGGTTACACCAACAAGTGGTAACAAAAAACAGTATAATAAACTGGGTGCAGTGGTACACACCTATAATCCAAATACTTGGGAGGCTGAGACAGGAGAATCACAGGTTTGAGACTAGCCATGGCAACTGGCAAGCCCCTCTGTCAAAATTAATTGAAAAATAAATGAAAGAAAGAAAGGAAGGGAGGGAGGGAGGGAGGGAGGGAAGAAGGAAGGGAGGGAGGTTGGGTAGGTAACTCAGTGATAGAAGACCCCTGGGTTCAATCCCCAGTATGACAAAAAACAAAAATAATTTAAAAACCAGCATACTAAATACATATAGTATACTACGTATGTTGATATTTAGATACTTCTAACAACGGTAAATTGCTGTGGAAGTCAAAGAAAGGGAAACCGATGAAGGCTGCTGAAGAGAATGGTTCTAAAAATAAGGATGTAGCAGGATGTGGTGGTGCATGTCTGTAATCCCAGTACTGGGAGACTAAGATAGGAGGATAGCAGATTCAAAAGGCCAGCCTCAGCAACTTAGAGAGGCCCTCGGCAACTTAGTAAGACCCTGTTTCAAAATAAAAAATAGGGCTGGGGGTGTAGCTCACAGATAAAACACCCCTGGGTTCAATCCCCAGTACCACAAAAAAAGATGCTGAGGTTGGGGATAGGCCTATAGAATGGGATAACACAGAGGCTGGCATTATAGATAGGGGTGAAGCAAAGCCATTGGAATAGTGAAAACAGGTACCTGTGCAAAGTTTTCCCACATCACAAACACTCGTGGAGCCCCCAGTTACACAGCAGCTACTATGCAACAAACCCTGCGTAGGTGAGACACAAGGTGAAAGAGAGTCTCAGCTTCCAAGAAGGTCCATGGGAGCTGAGGCCCAGGGAGGCCACGAAAGAAGTGAGAAATAATTAGATTTGTTTCAGAAAAATCTCTCCTAGCCAGGGGTGGTGGCGCACACTTGTAATCCCAGTACTTGGGAGGCTCAGACCAGAGGATCCGGGTTCATGGCCAGCCTCAGCTACTTAGTGAGGCCCTTTGCAACGTGGTGAGACCCTGTTTCAAAAAAAAATGAGAGAATAAAAATAGGGCTGGGGTGTAACTCAGAGGTAGAATGCCCCTGGGTTCAATCTCCAGTACTGCAAAAAAAAACCCAAAAAAATATATATAGATAGATGATAGATAGATAGATAGATAGATAGATGATAGATAGATAGATAGATAGATAGATAGATAGATATCCTATAGCAATGCAAAGAAAGACCTGGAAAGACTCAAGAATTAAGGTAGCAACTGAAGCCAATGATTTTCAACCCATACTTCTTGGGGTCCTAGGTGCTTTCTAGAAGGGGAACCCTCATCCTTACCTCTTCATACATGGCTGTGTGCATAAACACACACAGACCCATTTTTTGAACTTTTATTTGAAGAAGAGTAGCCACTTTTTAAAACATGTTTGAAAATCACTCATCTTGATTTTTTTCAAATAAAGACAAAATAAATGAGGACAAAATCAAGAATTGTTTTCAGATAAAATACATAAAATGAAGGGGCTCTTTGAACATAGGGAAGGACAAGGACAATGACTGTGATGTTAAGCAAAGGGGATAAAAAAGGAAGTGGGGGAGATAGGAGGATGCAGGTTCCGGCCAGCCTCAGCAACTTAGAGAGGCCCTCCACAACTTACTGAGACCCTGTTTCAAAGTAAAAAATAAAATAGGGCTGGGGGTGTAGCTCAGAGGTAGAATGCCCCTGGGCTCAATCCCCAGGATCTCACACACACACACACACACACACACACACACACACACACACACACACGAAAAGGAAAGGGGAAGTAACACAAGGATTTTACACACTAGAGAAACTAACAGTCATATGAAAATACAAATTTATAGGTATATAAGTGAATTTATATTTTACCTATGAAGAAAAATCAATGACTTCTTCTTAGCATAGGGCAAAGAAGAGAACATGTCTTTATGAGAAGAAAATAGCTGAATTAGGTATTGAAGGATATATAAAATTTATGATGAAATGACATTAAGTGAAGACAATTCCAGGAAGTAAGGACAATATGTTAAATGTCCCTGATGTATCTATAGAACGGGGGAGCAAGAACATAACAAGTGTGGGGAGAAATGGGAATGGGGCTAAATGACATTGGATATCAGAGCCCCAAAGACAAAGAGAAGCAGGTGCCAATGGAAAATCTGCAGCAGGGAATGAATATGCTCCTATTCTTTAGGCAGACACCTGGCTTTGGTATGGCGGATGAAGTAGAAGAGTTGGTAGATATAATCACAGAGCTGCTAAGTTGGTGCCTATGCAAGGGCAGTAAACAAGAATGTCCATGACCAAGATTTTGGGAGCAATATGGATAATCCTATCATTTTTCTTTTGGATATCAGTATAGTTTGAGATGTTGGGAATGGTGGTATACACCTGGAATCCCAGTACTTGAGAAGTGTAAACAGGAGGATTGCAGGTTTGAGGCCAGCCTCAGCAATGTAGCAAGACCCTATTTCAAAATAAAAAAGGCTGGAGGTATAGCACAGAGGTAGAATGCCCCTGGGTTCAATCCTCAGCACCAAATCAAAATAAAACAAAACAGAAAACCAGTGTAGTTTAGGAATATAGTTTCGGTAGAGCAAGAAGAAGCTGTGGGAAAATAATTATGAAGGCAGAGAGTTTGATCTAAACTAACAGACAGTCCCAGAGACACAAGGTTGCTTTATATACAACCTGAGGAATATAAGATCAAATATAATCATATGTTGCATATTTAATTCAATGATGGATATAAGAGATTGAGCTTCCCACAGTGCCTGAGATGTAGTAAGAGCTCAATAAATAGCATTATTAATATCATCCCTATTTCTACCATTGCTTTTATTATTATAAATTTTGCTTATTGATACTTAATTTTTTCCCAGAAAGTACTTTCCATCAATATTCAGGCTTTTTCTCCATTTGATGAACCAATTTCCTTATAAATTTTTTTAAATTTATTAAACATCATTTCCCTCCTTTTTGCCTTACATTTCCAGACATCTTGTGATACCTGTTCATAAATAAGCAACTTGAAGCTCCCCACTAAAAATAAACTCAGGATATTTACATTTCAAAGAACCAATTTATCTTATCTCTGTGACTGCCAAGCATGTTGCTTTCAAATATATAAACACACACACACACACACACACACACACACCCCTATACTCCTAGTACTTGGGAGGCTGAGATAGGAAGATCACAGGTTTGAGGTGAGCCTCAGCAACCTAGTGAGACACTGTTTCAAAATAAAAACTAAAATAGGGCTGAGGGTGTACCTCAGTGGTAGATGCCTCTGGGCTCAATCACTAGTAACACACACACACACACACACACACACACACACACGGAATGGACTTTTGATTTATGAAATAATATAGATGAATATTAAATATATTTTGCTAAGTGTAAGAAACCAAATCCCAAAAGCTGTATTTTTTTTTTTTTTTGCAGTACTGGGGGTTGAACCCAGGGGCATTCTACCTCCGAGCTCCACACACAGCCCTAATTTTTTTTTATTTTTTATTTTGAAACAGGGTCTCACTAAGTTGCTGAGGACCCCACTAAGTAGCTGAGGCTGGCCACAAACCTGGATCCTCCTGTCTCCGCCTCCCAAGTACTGGGATTACAAGTGTGCACCACCACGCCTGGCTCAAAGGCTGTATTTTATGATTCTATTTATATGAAATTTTGGAAAATGTAGAAATAGAATGGAAAGTAGATCAGTGGTTTCCAGGGATCAAAAGGGAAGG